>JBBPBX010058015.1:4192-22238 GCA_038048925.1 Garcialebias charrua
GGTTAAGGGCCTTGCTCAAGGGGCCAGAGTGGGGCAAATGAGGGTGGAGGCACCCACTTTTTTTTATGTTGACGGCATTGGGAGTTAAACCTGTGACTTTCCGATCACAGACCCATCTTCTCTAATCTATGCACCACCACCCCAATGTATGAGCTGCTGTTTTAAATGTACTTTATAAATAAAGTTGACTTGACTTGATGTCCCACAGACAATACAGTATTTAAAAAAAAACATCTGTTGTTTTGACTTGTCTGAATGTTTTTGATCTACAACACAGTGATGACGATACAAATTGCTTAACTAAGATAGCAGCTTTGCACATGTCTGACATCCCAGTTTTCAGTGTTTCCAGCCCTTAAGTCTATAATAACTGGGTTTCATTCCAGTGTTTGTTGCCTGATCTGTGGTACAATCTTGGCCTATACCCAACCCCTCCCACATTTAGTTGCTGCATCAAACTGCAGCAATCAGAAGTTAAAAGTGCTGCTTCTGATTGTTGCTACATTTTAGGTTAAACCATCCAGAGCCAAAATATTAACAATATCCAACCTTCTTTCTAAAGATTGCAAAAAAACACACACTTCAACTGAGCTGGTTTTTACTTATTCTTCTTCTTCTCACGAAAACACAAGGTTAAAATTTTATCGTCACTAAAACATGCTGTCACTGATACAGTGCATAATAATTTCTGATAGGTTGCTATATCAGTGAAAATAAAGTCCAATATATCACTTGTCATTGGGATGACATTAATTTGACCTTCAGTACTAGTGTGAAAAAACTTGGTGGGATTTTTGATCAGGACATGTCTTTTAACTCCTACATTAAAAATATTACCGGTGCTAAGGCCATTTTCTTCCATCTGTGAAATATTGTTACATTTAGAGACACCTTGTCCCAAAATGATGCAGAAAAATTGGTCCATGCATTTAATTCTCTGAATTCCTGGCTGATATTATTTCCAACTATACCAGTTTTTTTATTTGTGGATATTTTAATATTCATGTAAATTGTCCCACTGACTCAATGGCTTCTGAGTTTTTAAGGCTTTTGGTTTCTTTTAACTTAACACAATCAGTAAATGCACCAACACATCATCTTGGCCATACTCTGGACCTTATTATTTCTCATGGACTGCCCATTTCTCACTGTGAAATTACTGAGTCTGTCATCTCGGATCATTTCCCTTTTTTTTTACAGCCCCCCAACCGGCCAGGAGGCCTCTGGCTGCAGGTTGTCAGTTTTGTCTGATTTTGGTCCTACTGATTTTCTGTTTTATTATTTGTTTTTAAAGCTCTGAATGGCCTCGCTCCTCCTTATATAACGGAGTTGTTAAGTTTCCCCGCCCGCTCCAGGTCTCTGAGGTCAGACAGCTCCTGCTCTCTGTTCCAAGAACAAAATATAAACGTTGGGGTGACCGTGCCTTTTCTGCGGCCGCACCTCGACTCTGGAATACGCTCGAGCTACGTCAGATTTCTGAACTTGGCCCTGTTAAATCGAAGCTTAAGACTTTTTTTATTCCAAAAGGCTTTTAGTAATTAAACATGTGGTGACATTTCTGGGTTTTCTTTTTTCTTGCTATTATGTTGTGTTTTTCTTGATTTTTAACCTGTTGTCATTTTAAGTACCGTATATGAATGTTTCTGTTCGGTGACCTGAGATGACTTCTGTTGTGACTTGGCGCTATATAAATAAACTGAATTGAATTG
This sequence comes from Garcialebias charrua, assembly GCA_038048925.1. Taxonomy (NCBI): domain Eukaryota; kingdom Metazoa; phylum Chordata; class Actinopteri; order Cyprinodontiformes; family Rivulidae; genus Garcialebias; species Garcialebias charrua. The sequence goes on from JBBPBX010058015.1 coordinate 5,902, forward strand.
CGCTAAATAAAAATCCTTGGTGGCTCCCCCTTGTTCAATTTTGTGTCCCCTGCCTGCATGTGTTTTTACCAAACTATGTATCACTATGGGATCAGTTAGCATCCATCTCTCAATCATTTGATTTTACATTTATTTGTAGAAGTTTTGTGGCACATTTGAGTTTGATGTCTCCTTTTGCATGTAGTCCCATAATTTGTTCGTTTTCTGTCACATCTAGCACTGGTAGCTGTGTTTTCTTTGGGAGCGATTCCATGTGTTTAGTTATTTTTCTGTTCTTTTGTACATCTGGACATTTTGTATCACCCAACTGAGAGAGACTTTTACCTGTTTTTGTCTGATTTTGGTCCTACTGATTTTCTATTTGCTTTGTTTGTCTTTGCGTATTGCTCATTTTAGCATTTACATTGCCTTTTATAATTGTGTGTTTTGTGACTTTCACTAACATTCTGAGAAAAGATCAAACCTATTTTTACTGACTGCAAATTAAATGCTCCAAATGTGTGCACAAGGATGTCCAGAACAACCATGTCTGTTCCAGGGGCAATTCTAGAATCTGACCTTTAGGGGTGATTAGCCCCCAGTGCTGACAATGGCTTTTTGCTTGAACAACATGCTGGTCATTGGCATCAGCATTCATAATGTGTGTTTGAAGGGGGGATGATACTCTTGGACACACTGGTAGGGAGGGGAGGTCCTTCCCCAGACAATTTTGAATAAAGTAGATGCCATTTCCTGCATTCTGATGCATTTTAACGGGTTGCTAAACTTAAACATCTATATGTTTGCTTATATAACTAAACACTTGATTCAATAACAATTTTAGAGTTAATTGCACAAGAAGTACCGCTAAGCTAACGCCATGCAATACAGACGCGCTAGCTTAGATGCTATGTAGCGCTCTGCTTTACACAACCTAATAAACACTTTGTACAAAATCAGTTTAGTGTTAAATTATCATAACAAACAAAGACTAAACTTATGCAACCAGAAGTTGCAACATATATCTACATACAAAACATGCAAAAGCACAACTAGCTTTAATCATTAATCTTTAAATTAACCAGTAAGCAAATTGTAATTATTACAAAAAAATGGAGGATTTACCTGCAGTTGCCTTCATACAGATATACTTCCTGTTCATCACTGTTGTGTTTGGCTGCTCACGAGGTCGACCGCAGAACTTTATCATCTTTTACATTTTCCAGACTCAGTTGGAAATGGAATAAACTGTATCACACTCTCTAAAGCAGGATATTCAACAAAATTGCTCAGCGGGCCACAGTTTCCAGCAGTTCAGGGACCGGACATCCAATGATTAAAGTCCATCCATCCATTATCTTTTTTTTCTTCTTCATTCTTTCAACCTTTATTTAGGCAGGTTAATCCTGAGCCTCGAGGACTCATTTACAAGAGAGACCTGATTTAAACAAAGAATGATGACAACAATGGACAACAATAGACAATTATAAAAGAGGCATAAAGATTTTTTAAACAAATTAAAATAAGATGGCCAAAAAGTAGCAAAAGCAGCTAGATTATAAGGCAACTGTAGAAAACTAAAAACAGGAACATATCTGCATTGGTCCTTGCCAGGAGTTCAACAGATTCTTAAAGCCATTTAGAGAGGTCAAGGTCGAAAGCTTCAGATCTTTTTGTAAGATATTCCAGGAAGCAGGAGCGGAGTAGGAGAAGGCCCTTTTGTCTAGTTCAGACCGCACTGAGGGAACACTGCAGGTAATCCTGTCCTGGGAGCGCACGCTGTAGCTGCACTCACAAAGTGACATGTAGGAGGAGATGTATGTAGGCAGCAGACCAAGAAGTGATTTAAAGATGAAAATGTACCAGTGGAAGAGTCTGCTTGAGGTTAATGATGTCCAGTTAACCAATGAATACAGGGTGCAGTGGTGGGTACGTTAACATGCGCGTAGCCAGGGAGGGTTCGGGGGGTTCGAACGAACCGCCCACTTTGCCTAAGTCCCGCCTACAACTCCCGCGAGATATAGAACTGTGAGGTGAAGACGACGTTCACTCTGTCCTGGCTTGGAAGGCAACACGGTGGATTCAAACGGTAAAATTACATTGTGGTTTTTTATTTTATTTGCGGGGTTAGTTTGCATTTATGTTGTTAGAGTTAAGGAGTGGTACTGTGCCTTTAAGAGGATGACGTCTTTCGTTCTTCTTCGGTGGTATTTTTTTTCCTCAGTGTATGTTCGGGCGGGACTCGGAGTACCGAAGTGTTCGTTCGTGTCTCTGGGATGAGTTCTGAATAGAAGACTGGACACACACGCTATTCCCCTCTCAGTGTGTTGCTCTTTCTCCACTCACAACCACAACCACCTATTTGGTAACACAGATTTACCTCACACAGCAGTGTTTTAACTAGCTAGCTAATTAGCTTGTTTACACATTTGAAGTAACGTGTACCACCGCCAATGAACCAATCAGAGTAGTCCTACAGGTCCACTTTTTTCTTCAAACGAACAGCCCCTCGTAAAATCCTGGCTATGCCTATGGTTAATCACAGCCAGTTATGAATCTTAGTGCACCATGATAGAAAACATCCAACTGCAGCGTGTTTGTAGGAGCATTCATGTAGATAATTTCACCGTAGTCAATAGAGGGAAGGAAAGTCACAGATACAAGGCGTTTCCTTGCATTCATTTTACTCACTTCTTTCATTTTGGGTCATGCGGGATCACCGGTGCCCATGTCCAGCGATCACTGTGTGAGGAGCGGGGTACACCCTGGACGGGTCTCCAGTCCATCACAGGGACACAGAGAGACAAATGAGAACAACCATTAACTCTCTCACTCACACCTAGGGACAATTTAAGGCCCAGGCAGAGCTCTGCGTATGCCTGTACGCCGCGCTACACGCGTGTTCTGTGCACAAGCGTTCACAAGCACAGCTCTGTGTTCATTCTCGCGTTAAATGCTCGCGTTTTCGCTCCAAATTCTTGTCGTAATTTGAGCAGCTGCGCGCAGAGCGTTTACCTACGGGACAAACTGAGGTCGCTGATTGGTCATTTGCTGACATGCCTACTGAATTGATTGACAGGTCGGGTGGGGAAAAAAGAAAAAGGCACGAGCTGTCAGGCTGCAGCCGCTGCGGTGTTCTAAACTTTATATGTTAATAAAAAGTTCTAAAAAATAAAAACAGGGAGCGCTGGTCCTGCAGCCCACAGCCCACCAGGAAATCTGTAGAACCTCGCGCAGCCACGTAGGACCCGAGTTTAATTTGCTCGTGACAAATTCATTCATTTCTCATCATTTCAGTCATGGAGTCAACGGAGGAGGAAGCGATAACTTGACTTTTGGCAAAAAAACAAAAGAAAAGTCCAGATCAGGGATGAAGAAGGGGAATTTAATACATTTGTGTCTCAAACAAAACAGTCCGGTGCCGGGCAGTTTATTGTGAGACAACGCGCCTCACGTACGAGGTCGTAAAATTTGAGCTTTTGCGTTCATGCCCTGAGGGGCTACGCTTGTGCCTCTGCGTAAGTAAGGCGTACTGCCTTATGCAGAGCTCTGCCGGGGCCTTAACATGCATGTTTTGGTCTGTGGGAGGAAACTGGAGTACCAGAGAAAACCCATGCATTCACACTGAAATTAAACAATACGTATACTGTACAATGTTTATTGTTTAATTTGACCTGGCCTAACTTTGTGTTTCATATACAAACAAACAGCCCTAGAACTTGATAAATGCGCCATGAACATGCAAACTCCACCCATAGGGGCCCTGGATAGGGATTTGAACCAGGGACCTGCTTGCTGAGGGGCAGCGGCTCTACGGTGTTGCCGCAATTAAAGTCGTTATGAGATGCATTTACATCTCCTCCTACATGTCTCTGCGTGAGTGCAGCTACAGCGTGCGCTCTCAGGACATGATCCCCTGCAGTGTTCCGTCAGTGAGAACTGAACTTGGCAAAAGGGCCTTCTCCTACTCTGCTCCTGCTTCTTGTAGCCTGTTTAAAACCAGACCCTTGTCCTTAATTGAGAGGAGTCAAAGTCAAAGTCAACTTTATTGTCAGAACTGCAATATGTACAGGACATACACAGGACCAAAATTGCGTTTCTCTCAGTCCCTCGGTGCAACAGTAACCATCTAAACACTAAACACTAAAACATTTAATAAACATAAGCATAAAATAGTAAAAGTGTAACACTGTCCTGAGTTTTTTCATAATAGTATAAAAGTATGAAAATTTACACCAACACTGAAACACCAAACACCCCTAAAACACCAAACACCCAATGAACATAAGCATAAAATGAAATAATAAAAGTGTAATACTGTCCTGAGTTTTTGCATAGTAGTATAAAAAGTATAAAAAGTATATCTATAAAATAAACTGAAGGTTCTAGCATTGACATTTGCAAAGAGTGGCACAGCAGCATATAAGTTAATGTACACAGTATATGTATGAGGTATTTGATGTTGGTATATAGGCAAAGTGGCATATGCAGTGAGGCACATAAGGCACATTTGGCATCCTTAGATAAGGCTAGTCAGAGAATGCTGTATATGTATCTGCAGTAGTGTAGATAAAAGTAGTGTAAATGTAAACAGTAGTAATAAATGTAAAGCAGTAGTAATAAATGTAAACCGTATTAATAAATGTAAACAGTGAATGTAAACAGTAGTATGACTATAGGCAGTAATGTAATACAAACATTAGTGCAAATATGAGAAGTAGTGCAAACTGAATGAGCACATGACCGAGAGTTTAGTGAATAACCCGTTTGATGACACAGAGTCCAGTGTTAAAAACTTTGTGTTGAGTGGTAATGTGTGAGAAAGTTTTTTGTGTTAAGGCAGTTCAAATGGGAGGGGAGGCAGAGCAGGCAGAGTGTTTAGCATTCTGACTGCCTGATGAACAGAGCTGTCTCTCAGTCTACTGGTACGAGCCTGGAGACTCCTCAGTCTCCTCCCTGATGGCAGCAGTCTAAAGCGGCTGTGTAGTGGGTGTGTGGGATCACCTGCCATGCAGTGGGCTTTCCGAGTGAGGCGTTTGCTGTGTAAGTCCTGCAGTGAGGGCAAAGAGGTGCCGACAATCTTCTCAGCTGCTCTCACGATGCTGAGGAGCTGCGTAGGAAGGCGAGGGCCAGGCTATGCTTATTGGAATATCTTACAAAAAGATCTGAAGCTCTCGATCTTCACCTCTCTAAATGGCTTTAACAATCTGTTGGAATCCTGGCAAAAAACAATGCAAACATGTTCCTGTTTTTGATTTTCTACATTTGCCTTATAATCTGTCTGTTTTGCTACTTTGACATCTTTGTTTTGAACTTGTTTAAAAAAATCTGTATGCCTCTCTTATGTTTGTCTATTGTTGATTGTCCAAGGAAAATCTATTATTGCTGTTGTTGTAGGAGGAGATGAAGAGACGACACAGGAGACGGGATGCAGAACTTCACTTTACTCCTACTTCAACAGTTCTGGCGGTAAGCACCAAAAACACACCTTATACATCAACCCTTTCACAATAAAACATCCGGTCCTCTGGACCTTTCACAATAAAACATCCGGTAAAACATCCGGTCCACTGGGTGTGAGTAGAGTCCCCTAGTGGTCCACCACACACGCCCCCCCAGAACACCCAGTAAGGTCCATCACTAGTCCAGCATTTTAGGTTTGATCAAACGACCAGAACGGCTGAACCTGGGCCCTGCGTAATCAGTCTGATGAAGCGGAGGGCGACGAGGAGGGCCTGCAGAAGGGTCGGGCTCCGTTGGTCGTTGAGAGTCACTGGAAGGAGGACAGCAGTCCGTTAGCGACGTGGATGGAGGTCTGCCCCTGCGAGGAGCCTGGGCCGTAACAACCTGATCATCTGACACAACATGAGCTGGTTTAAGCCTATCGATACAGACAGTCTCAGTACGACCCCCTAAATCCAAAAGGAAGTGTTTTGGACCTGGTTGAAGAACCCGAAATGGGCCATCATACAAAGGCTGTAGTGGTGTCCTGTGTGCATTGTGTTTGACAAAAACAAATTTAGAGGACTCCAGACTCTTAGGGACAAATGACTGCGGTAAACAATGGTGTACCGGGCCAGGGACACGAAAAGAGCCCTCCTGAGAGGAAAAATGGAGCAACGGTGGAGCGAACTGTGGTGAGGGTACCTCAGGTAAAAACTCACCGGGGACGCGCACAGGCTGACCGAAAACCAGTTCAGCCGGGGAAGAGCTCAGGTCCTCTTTGGTTGCGGTACGTAAACCCAACAAAACCCAGGGAAGACGGTCAATCCAGTTGTCACCGGTCAATGCAGCACGAAGTGCAGCTTTCAATGACCTGTGAAACCGTTCACACAAACCATTAGCTTGGGGGTTGTAAGCGGTGGTCCTGTGGACGTTAGTCCCCAGACCCTTGGCCATGGTAGACCAAAGCTCAGAAACAAACTGAGGGCCCCTGTCCGATGTAATGTCTGAAGGGGGGCCAAAACGCGCAACCCAGGTAGACAAAAATGCCCGGGCCACCACTGCAGACGTTGTGGATGCCAGAGGAACCACCTCAGGCCACCTGGTGGTCCGGTCTATCATAGTCAGCAGATGAGTAAAACCCTGTGATGGAGGCAGAGGGCCCACCAGGTCTACGTGCACATGGTCAAACCACCGACCAGGAATGGAGAAAGGTTCCAAAGGTGCTTTGGTGTGCCTGTTAACCACGCTGACATGGGACACACGCTGCTGCCCACTCCTTAACTGCTTTACGCAGACCGGGCCAAACAAACTTTGAACTGACCAGTTTCACAGAGGCTCTAACACCTGGATGAGAAAGGGAATGTAAAGAATCAAAAACGCGGCGTCGCCATGAAACTGGAACCAGAGGGCGGGGCCTGCCAGTAGAAACATCACAGAGCAGGAGAGGACCTCCGTCATTCACCTGCCGTTCCTCCAACTCGAGGCCTGTGGGCCCGGACTGGAGCTCGAGTATTTCTGCGTCGCTACGTTGGTCCGCAGCCATAGCAGAAAAATCGATGCCAACGTACACGGGAGAGATCAGCACCCGGGAGAGACAGTCGGCCACCACGTTGGATTTGCCAGCCACATGCTGAATGTCTGTAGTAAATTCAGACACCGCTGCGAGGTGGCGTTGCTGGCGAGCAGACCAGGGGTCAGAAATTTTTGACATAGCAAACACCAAGGGTTTGTGGTCAACGTATGCAGTGAACTGGCGGCCCTCCAGGAAAAACCTGAAATGGCGTGTAGCCAGGTAAAGTGCCAGCAACTCCCTGTCAAAAACGCTGTATTTAAGCTCATTGTCCCGTAGCGTACGGCTGAAAAATGCAAGCGGTTGCCAAACCCCGGAAACCTGCTGTTCTAACACAGCCCCCACCGCAACATTAGATACGTCTGTTTTCAAAGCTATTTGTGCCGCCGGGGATGGATGGGCCAAAAGGGCAGCAGTGGCCAAGGCAGTTTTAGCATCACCTGTAGGAGTTCTGGTGTCCAGTTACTGTCGTTGGGCTTTTTCTTTTTTAGCGCTCCATAGAGCGGTCGCAGCAGTTGTGCTGCCCTGGGAAGGAAACGGTTGTAAAAATTAACCATTCCCAAAAATTCTTGTAGCGCTTTAACAGACTGGGGCTGTGGAAAATTGGACACTGCCTGCATTTTGTTTGGTAACGGGACAGCACCACTGGCAGAAATGCGGTGGCCCAAAAAGTCAATGACTGGCAACCCAAACTGGCATTTCGCTGTATTTACAATCAGGCCATGTGCTGCTAGGCGCTGAAAAACCTCATAATAATAATACTGTAATAATAATGAATTCCATTTATAATGCACTTTTCATTAATAAAAATCTCAAAGTGCTCATGGAGGTGGGACATGTGCTGTTTAGCTGAGCTGCTAGCCACCAGGATGTTGTCCAAGTACAATACGAAGGACAATCCCCTTAAGACTGAATCCATCAACCGCTGGAACGTTTGGGCTGCACCTTTAAGACCAAAAGGCATGCGCAAAAACTCAAACAGGCCAAAAGGAGTGATAACAGCGGTCTTAGGGACATCCTCCACATGCACAGGAACCTGGTGGTACCCCCGTACTAAATCTACTTTAGAAAAAATGGAGGTCCCAGCCAGGTGCACTGAAAAATCCTGGATGTGGGGGATGGGATAACGATCGTTCTCTGTGATGTTATTAAGGCGGCGGAAATCCCCACATGGTCGCCATTTGCCGTCTGCCTTGGGCACCATGTGCAGGGGGGAGGCCCACGGACTGTTTGAACGCTGCACGATGCCTAAACGCTCCATGTTAGCAAACTCTTCCTGCGCGATTGCTAGCTTAGTAGCATCGAGGCGGCGTGCACGTGCGAAAACCGGGGGGCCCGTTGTGGGGATATAATGTTCGATCCCATGTTTTGTGTTTGTGTTGGCAAAATTAGGAACAGTCAGCGAGGGGAACTCAGACAATAAACGCTGAAACACGTTACCCGAAGCTAAAAAGTTAGCATGCATTAAAGGCCCAGCTCCTCGCGTAGCACAAGGCAGTGACGAAAAAGACACAGCGTCGATCAAACGTCTGTTAGCAACATCAACAAGGAGCCCGTGAGCACAAAGAAAATCAGCCCCTAAAATAGGAACTGAGCTCGCAGCTACAACAAAGTTCCACTGGAAGTCCCGGTCATGGAAACAAACAGTCACCAACCTTTCACCAAATGTCTTGATGGGAGAGCCATTAGCCGCGGTTAGCATCGGCCCGCAGCCTTCTGCCAACCTGTCGGAGCCAGTCGGGGGAACGAGGATCTTCTGCGAACCAGAGTCCACCAGGAACCGCCTCCCCGACCTCGAGTCTCCGATGAAAAGCAGCCTTTCCTTGTCGCCAACGGCCACGGCTGCTAGCGAGCGCTGGCGTTGTCGTTTCCCTGCGGCTTGAAGCTGCACGGCGGGATGCACCGTCGTGCTTTGGCGCCAAAGCGCTGGTGGTAGAAACAAAAGGCGGCTCCTGTCCGCCTGCGGGTAGCGACCCCTGCTACCACCGATGGCTCGTCCGGCGCTGAGGGCGTTGCTTGAAGCTGAGGTGCTGCTGGAGATCCGGGGACCGCTGCCTGGACTGCGAAGGTCCTCGTGGCCAGGAGGATGCGGTCGGCTTCTTCCGCCAGCGCGCGGTAGTCTCTCTGCTGCAGAAGCGGGGAGTTGGCAAGCACCGCGCGTACTGGAGCCGGTAGTTGACGGAGGAAGAGGTGGAGGAAAAGGAAACCACCGTCGTCTGGTCCCAGCAAGGACAACATGCTCTCCATCAGCTCAAGAGCTGTGCCATCGCCCAAACCGGAGAGGGAAAAAAGTTTCTCGGCGCGCTCTGCGTCAGAGAGTGAGTAACGCCGTAAGAGCAGCAGCTTGAGAGCGGCGTACTTTCCGTGTGCAGGAGGGTCTCGGAGCAGGCTCATTGCTCGCCGGGTGGACAGCGGATCCAGCGAGGCGACCACATAGTGGTATTTGGTGTCGTCTGAAGAAATCCCGCAAAGAGCAAACTGTGCTTCGATGTGGACGAACCATGACGGAGGGTCGTGCAGCCAGAAGTCCGGGATTTTAACGGCCACCGAAAAAGCGAGCGGGGCCGCCTGTGGAGGTTCCACAGCAGCGGACGTCTGAGGAGAGCTGGCTGGACCTTCAGATGTCGACATGTTCAATTCACAAGGTCACCAGTGTAGGAGGAGATGAAGAGACGACACAGGAGACGGGATGCAGAACTTCACTTTACTCCTACTCCAACAGTTCTGGCGGTAAGCACCAAAAACACACCTTATACATCAACCCTTTCACTATAAAACATCCGGTCCTCTGGACCTTTCACAATAAAACATCTGGTACAACATCCGGACCACTGGGTGTGAGTAGAGTCCCCTACACATTGTCATCATTCTTTGTTTGTAGCCAGGTCTCTCTTGTAAATGAGTCCTCGAGGCTCCTGCCTAAATAAAGGTTGAATGAAAATGAAAAATATCTGGTTGAATGAATGAAAATAAACAAAACACTATACAATGATCTGTTACCTTTTGAATTTGTTTATTTTGTTGCAATGAATCATAAATGCACAGATTTCTGGTCTGACAATGTCCCCGGTGTTATGGTATGGTATGGCATGGCATGGTATGGCATGGTAACGACGCAAGACGCGGTCAGGGAGGGGAGGGATGATGGAGCTAAGATGGCAGCCCTGCTGAGGGTGCTGCCTCTATGGGGTCAAGAAATAGTCAGGGAAAACAGAACGAATGAAACCGAAATACGAGGTTTTGGTCACGAGCAGCGTCTCTTCTGCTTTCCTAGACGATTTTAACCCTGTGGCTTGACAACGTCGAGTTTCTGGAGAGAAACGCCGCCTCGGATCGGAAGACCTTAGCAGCAGCGACCAGAAAGGGTTTGCGTTCGTCATAACCGAGAACCGTGGATGCTAATGGTGGCGTTTTTGCAGTTTAGAGCGGACAAATGACGTGACATGTGGAACTGCATCCGAGGGCTAGAGATTATCTGGCTGTGATATCTTCCGTGTGATATATGCATTGTTGTGCGGGACGATGATGTGTGCTGCTGCGGCAGCGGCCGCCGGTGGAGGAGGCATCCTGCCCTCCTTATCGCCCACCATGGGGCTGGGAGTCAGGGTGTTCTCGGGAGTAGGAGCCGATGTCTCTACCATTGGTTCGGGAATGGGTTCCTGCCCGACACCCGGAGCCCACTCGGACTGTCGGACTCGGTACCAGCTTTTACTCTCTGGACGAGCCCTCGCTGAAAGATACAGACGGATTTATACCACCGCTATCAACGATAAGGAGCAGGGGATAAATCAAGGAAGGTGGGTGTCTGCGTGAAACTCATAAATACCAGAAGCTGCTCTGTCATTTGAAGGGCTAGCTGTGCTAACGACTGTATGCTAACACGGGAAAGCTAATCCATGCTGAAATTAAACAGTTTATAACGTTTATTGTTTGATTTGACCTGGCCTAACTTTCGGTGTTTCATATACAAACAGACAGCCCTGGAACCTGATAAATGCGCCATGAGTCAGCGTGCTAGATCAACATTTTGTGTCTGACTTCCTTAGCTCTAACGCAACGTTGGTTTACTAGGTGTTGTATCGAAATAAGCACCCACTGCCGCGAAGAGCCCTCGCGTTGTGAAACGATTAATTGAAAGCGGGTTTTATGTAATAAATTGTGTGAAAGTTCAAAGTGTCGGATATAAACTGCCCTTTAAAATACTTTTATTTCATTTTGATATATACATATAGATTTTGCACGGAACCCTACTTAGCTCAGTGAAACTTCTTGCAGTTATCTCCATATTTATTTTTACGGCGGAATTATTTCAGTTTAATGTTTTATCATGATATAGGAAATCAGAAATCGGTTTGTGACTCCGGATGTTTATTAAATTTACCAGTACAAACTACACTAAAAGTACACTACAGTACACTAAAACGTGCTTCCCACGACTTGGGTGCTCTGAGTTGAAGTGGGTGCCTTTTTTGGCACAACACCGGACATTGAGAGTTCTTCGCTAAACATCGTCAGGAAGTAACTGAAATAAAGCAGTTTCCTTTTTAAGCTTTAATGTTAAGAACCTGTGCATACTTTATTTGACTAACTCCTAATAAACATGGTAAAGGCGGTAAATGTTTGGGATTACGCTTTGGGACTGAAACTCGTTTTGTTTTTCTATCAAAGGCGGCCAATGCAGTTACGTCACTGTAGTCAGTCAGGTTGTGTAGACTGATTAGTTCTGATGCTGCATCCTCCCTCACAGACTTGCTTGTTGTTCTCCACCCATACAGCCTTGTGCACACCAGCAAGTGCTCATGTATTCTCATGTATTATTTGGGCAGCACGGTGGCACAACTGGTAGAGCTGCTGCCTCTCAGCGAGAAGGTTGCCGGTTCAAATCCCGGTCCGGGGCCTTTCTGGGTGGAGTTTGCATGTTCTCCCCGTGCATGCGTGGGTTTCCTCCGGGTACTCCGGTTTCCTCCCACAGACCAAAAAACATGCTTGTTAGGCTGATTGGTGACTCTAAATTGACCCTAGGTGTGAGTGTGAGAGTGGATGGTTGTTTGGTGTGAGTGAGACAGGTCCCTCTTGTAAATGAGTCCCCGTGACTCAACGAGGCTAGCCTGTATAAATAAAGGTTGAATGAATTCTGTTTTATTAATCATTCTTATTTACCTGGCTAATAAAGAAGTTTATACATTAAAATTATAGCTGACCTCATCCTACCTAGTTATAAGCATTTTTTTGTCTTGTCATGTAGCCATGCACAAAACCTATGATTTTGATCTATGCTTACAAAGATGTGAAAATTTGTGTTGTAGCAACTAGATACTTTAGTATTTTGATTAGTGGGTGGGTTTTTATTATTGTTATTGTTGTTGCCAGTTACTTAGATAACATGATGGACGGTAATTAAAGCTGCTATATGTAACTTTTCTAACAATATATTTTTAACATATTTCTTCACTCTGTCACTAGATTGATGTTAGAGAGGTAATCTCTGAAAAAAACTAAAAAAAAATATTGTCCCCTTGCTTCTCCAGGTGGTAAATAAGCATTTCTAAAAAGAAAAAGTGACCCGCCATTTTCCAGCCAATAAAAACAAAGTTTGTAACCAGCCAATAAAAACCGAGCTTGAATTTGAATCAGCCAATAAAAACAGAGCTTGAATTTGAATTTCAACAGACCACAAGGGGGCAGAGCCATATATGGCTCTGAGGGGGAGGGATCAGAATGCTTTGCTTGTTGAAATTTTTTCTAAGTGCTGATGTTCTACAGAAACTGCAGACTTCACCTTTAAACACGAAAACAAGTGTTTTTTATGTAATCATTTACAGCCATTTCATAATGACTTCTGTAATGAACATTTAATTGTCTATTTGGTATTCATTACATTGCATTATATCAATACAATACAATGATTGCTCCTATTTAAAAAAAAAAAACTTTTCATTTATATAAATGAAAAATTATTGATTTAAGTTGCATTTTGACCGCAAAAGTCATTTTCTTTTCATTTTCATCCAGAAGCTTTTGTTGAGTTATTTCTTATATTTTTCTCTAGGAACATGGTGCTAACTAATAGATAGTGTGAATATTTTATCCCACAAAACATGCCCAAGTCAGGAAGAAGAATTTTGTGAATACTTCAGGGGTGATATCAGCACAGAACATTTATCATTAGTAAAATGTTTTTATTTTGCCTTGCCACCTATCCTTATTATGGCCCAAAGGCGATAAGTGATAATGTTTTTGCCTGTGTCTGTGTTTGTTTCTCTATAGGATTAGCAAAAAACAAACAAAAAAAACCAGTAACCATAGCTTACAAAATGGCTACAACAAAGTCATTCTTACAGAGATTGAGCTAAAAGTTGTAGCTGAGAGTCATCCTCAACACATTCTCTGAGCACTGCCATGTCTCGGAACGACTCAAAAGTCTCATGAGAGTGCATGACATCATTTAGAAGGTTTGATCATAACTGCTACAACTCCATCCTTTCTCAGCACAAGACAATGAGTACTGTAAATACATGTATATAAATAACGAGGAAAAAGAATGCCAGGTGCAACAACAAAAAGTAAGTAGACCAAATCCCGTAATTTCCAGACTATCAGCCACTACAGTACTGTACTTTTTTTGCATGCTTTGAACCCTGCGGCTTATACAATGCGGTGGCACTAATTTATGGATTTTTTTTTTTACAGGCTAACGAGCTTCATACAGCCAAACATTTAGCCTTGTCACACTTGGGCACTCACATAGCTGCCCAATAAACATTTCTCATTGGGGGGGTGGGTCCTCGTTACTCAATGAGACTACTGTACCTGTATAATAATAATAATAATAATAATAATAATAATAATAATAATCATTTTATTTAAAAGCGCCTTTCAGAACACTCAAGGACACCTAACAAATCAATACAGTGTAATACAGATCAAACATTATCGGCGCCAAATTGGAATATACGTAAGATACATAAAGGATATAAAATGGAAGATAAAAATACATTTAGTAAAGTTAATGATAAGTGAGTCTAAAGAGATGAGTTTTCAGGGCTGTCTTGAACAGAGAAAGGGAGGTGGTGTTTTGAAGGTCTGGCGGTAGAGCGTTCCAGAGGTGAGGGGCAGAGCAGGTGAAGGCCCTGCTCCCCATGGTGGAGAGGCGGGCAGAGGGTACATGGAGATGTAGCGAAGAGGAGGATCTGAGAGAGCGTGATGGGATGGAGATTTGTAGGAGGTCAGATAGATAAGGAGGGGCAAGGTTGTGGATAGCTTTGAACGTGAGGAGTAGAATTTTGAAGATGATGCGTGATTTAACCAGGAGCCAGTGGAGCTGCTGCAGGACAGGAGTGATGTGGTTATAGTAGGAGGTTTGAGTGATGACACGGGCAGCTGAGTTCTGGACCATCTGTAACTTGTGGAGAGATTTGTTGGGGAGGCCGTAGAGAGAAGGGAGTTGCAGTATCCTGGTGCACAGCCTTGTGACTTCCCTGTGGAGCGGGGTGTGAGAGAAGGACGGAGGCGGTTAATATGTATAACTAAATAAGGTTTGAATGCTCATTTATCAAGGTAGATAACGGGTCCAGATGAAATGATTCAACCTTTTTTGTTGTATAAATAAATAAAAATATATAAAATGGAGGACATTTATAAAAATGTCCTCCATTTTATATATGGAAGGGTCAATTACTTCTTGGTACTATAGGGCTGGGCCATATCATATCGTTCACGATAATACCGGTAAAAAAAAAACTTACCCGGGCAAAAAAATGATATATGATATGCTAATTTCATGACATGGTGTGCAGTTTCATTTGTATGCGGATGACTGTCAAGTCTATTTTCCTATAAAACAAAATGGCTCCACGCAGTCTCTTTTGGACTGTCTTGGTGACATTAGAGGGTGGATGGCGCTTAATTTCCTTCATTTTAATGATAAAAAGACCGAGGTTATGGTCTTTAAATCTAGTGCTCCTGACAGTCCCACCACTTTTGATTTTTCCTCTTTGGCCCCATATGAAAAGTCGATTGTGACAAATCTAGGAGTGAAAATTGACCCCTGCCTGAAACTGGACTGTCACATCAACAGCATGGTTAAGTCCTCGTTCTTTCATTTGAGGCGCCTGTCAAAAATCAAGCCCCTCCTTTCTAGACGCCACTTAGAGACCGTAATCCACGCTTTTATTACTTCACGCCTGGATTATTGTAACTCTCTTCTGATTGGAGTAAATAAGGCCTCGCTTTCTCGGTTGCAGCTGGTACAAAATGCTGCTGCACGATTTTTGACTGGTACAGGCAGACGTGAGCACATCACTCCAGTTTTAATGTCCCTTCATTGGCTTCCTGTCCAGTTTCGAATCCATTTTAAAGTTTTATTGTTTGTTTTTAAGTCTTTGAACGGTTTTAGTCCCTCTTATCTGTCTGAACTGCTTCAACTTTATGTGCCATCACGTGCTCTCAGATCCGCTGACCAGATGCTTTTAGCAGTCCCAAAAACCTTTTATAAGACCAGAGGAGACAGAGCATTTTCAGCTCTGGCTCCTAAATTGTGGAACGAGCTGCCACTGAAGGTCAGGCAGGCCCCATCAATATCTGTTTTTAAAACTCGTTTAAAAACACATATGTTTTCATTGGCTTTTAAACCAGAATGAGTTCACATCTCTGTTTTAATGTTGTATTATTTTACTTGTGATGTTCCGATATTTATATGATTGAGTCGAGATTGATTGTTTTTATTGTTTTGTGCTTGTTTTTATTTTTGTACAGCACTTCGGACGGCTGCTGCTGTATTTTTAAGTGCTTTATAAATAAACTGGTATGGTATGGTATGGTATGATGTAATACGTCAGAGTGCCGAACGACCAAACTGAACTGCTCAACCCCTTCCACCTGTCTGTACTGGTGTAACGCTAATTAATTGCGCGCAATACTAGCTAGCTAAAATGCTAAAAACAAACAAGCGCATCTCAGCTTCTCTCCATCCAGCTCTAAACTGCAGGTACAGAAAACTCAACAGTCTCTCCCTTCCCCCACCCCGCTCTGAGCTGCCGGGTGCGGGCTGCGTCTCCCCCGCTTTAAACTGTCGGTACAAACACGCGCAGCTCAACTGTCTCTTGAGTTCCACAGTCGGTCCACGGACCAAGAGGCAGGTGATCAGAGACAGATCAGTTAGAAAAATGAATCAGAGAAATGAATCGTTCCTGCATGAATAGATGAAGCTGAAACACCAACAAGCTTCAGGGTCAGCTGATCACCTTGTTACAAGTTCTGGAAGTTCTAGTTCATTTAAAGGCAACATATTTTGTTGTAGGTTACATTTATACTCGACAGATCTTAAAGCTTCAGTATGTAGCTT
>JBBPBX010058016.1:0-16379 GCA_038048925.1 Garcialebias charrua
TTACATAATGACTTTAATTCCTGGATGTCTGGCCCTAGAGCTGCTAGCTTTCAGTAACTGTGCCCCCCTGAGCAGTTTAGTTGAAAAGGATGCTTTAGAGGGTGGAATTTCATCCATACATCCATCCATCCATTATCTTCTGCTTATTCTGAAGTCGAGTCTCAGGGGCAGCAGTTTGAGCAGGGAGGCCCAGACATGTTTTTCCATAGCCACCTCTTCCAGCTCTTCTGGGAGGATTCCAAGGATGCCAATACTCTGTGTTACGGTTTACAGACCACCCGGACATGTTGCTGATTTTTTGACTGAGTTTTCAGAGTTTTTATGTTTTATTCATGCTAAGTATAATAAGATTATTGTGACTGGTGATTTTAATCTACATGTTGATAATCCATCAGACTCTTTGTCTAAACAGTTTTAGCTATATATCGTCGTAACTCAGTATGAGTTGAGGGAACCGGAACAGACAGTAAAACTTCCACTTTCGCCTCCACGGGACGTACTTGACCTCCTCCAACTCTCTTACCTAGATATGTCACTGTTACGCAGAGATGCTCACAAGTCATTTTTTGCAAGTCCAAGTCAAGTCTCAAGTCTCTGATCTCAAGTCCAAGTCAAGTCTCAAGTCTCTGATCTCAAGTCCAGGTCAAGTCCAAGTCAAGTCTCAAGTCATTGATCTCAAGTCCAAGTCAAGTCCAAGTCAAGTCCCTAATATTTGAGTGACACCGTGAATGAATGTATGCTATTCATTCGCAAACAATGGACATTAAATGTCTCTCCTTTTAAAAATATCCAGGTTAACATTAGATTAACACACTGACGCTAAGCTTGTTTGTAGCAGCTGCTAACAACCTTTTAGGCAGTGACTACACGTTACAGCTTATTTTTATCTGAATGTAGAGGCCAAAACATTACATTAAATGTCTCTCCTCAATTCAATTCAGTTCAGTTTATTTATACTGTATAGCTCCAAGTCACAAGTTGTCTCAGGGCACTGAACAGAAACAATCAAATATAAAAATAATAAGTTAACAGAAACTTTAATATAAAAATAATGGTAACACTATTTATCTGAGGAGACTGCTTTGAGTTTAACTCCATGTTATAAAAAAGCTACAGTAGTTAGCCAGAGTTATTTCAGGATGAAATAATTTGAACTTCTGTTTGAATTTAATGCTATGAACTTTTTCCTTGAACTTTTTCCTTTTTGTTACATTTACCGGTACTATGAATTTCTCACAGGGCAGAGAGCCAACATGGAGGACTCACAAACATATACAGTATTATTATTATTATACAGTACAAATAATATTGTCCAGTGTCTGATGCTGCAGTCATGTTACTGAGCTCCCACTGATGGGCTAACCTGGTTCCACCACCAGCAGCAGGATCCTCAGACAGAACAGCTGGTGGGATGTCCTGGTATCTGCAGCCCTCTCTCCATTTGTTTCTTCATGGACATGGAGCTGTGACATTATGTTGTGCCTCTTCCTCAGCAAAACGCTCCTCCAGTGGAGACTTTCTGGACAGACTGCAGGAAGTTCCTAAACAAACAACAGGTTTATCAGTATTATCAGTAAAAAGAGATTATTAAATCATTTTTAAGACTGAGAATGTATACAATTATTAGCTCTGTTGTTATTGCCTAACTAACCTATTCAATAATTCTTCAAACTGTGACATTCACTCATAATGGAATGAAAGAGAACATAAACAGAAATTATATAATAATGAAAACTAGAGACATTAAAACATTTTAAAAGACACAGAGAACTTTAAATGAATTAAGAATGTTAATAAGTGTTGGATTTGAGTGCAATGTAAGTGCAATCCATGGTTGAATTGAATCCACATCTGAAAAGGGATGCAACCTTTTCACAACATATGCTGTAACTGTTTTGTGGCACTCGGTTACACTGACGTATTTACCTTGGACAGTCACTGGTGAACACTGTGAAGCCATTTCAGGTCGTTTGTCTAAGAAAAAAAAACGAGCTAACGTTAGCATCGTGTTTGTATTTGAGCTGACTTACCGCTTTAAGCGGAGTATAACTTATTAGCTGCCTTAATGTTGGTATGAGACTAGTTTATAGTTTATTTATTTACCTGATGGAGCCGAAGAGGTAGCGATTAGCGAAAAGTTCGGCGGAGCGTTTTGCAGACGGACCACTCTGTACTTCCGGTCGGATACGAAGCGAAAATAATCCGGTGGAGTGCGTCAAAGACGGGACACTATTTTACTTCTCCACCCTCCTTTGCATGATAGAAAATTATTGCAAGTGCTGCACTGACCTGACTGGTCATTTTATTAAATTAGTACGCTATCGATAGCAGATGCACACTTCCGGTGGATTCTTCTTCGTTGGTTTTCGGTGGCGGCTACTTCCAGTCGGCTAACTAGCATCGAACATAGGAATCGCAAATTAATATTTTGAACGATTTCGGGAAAACCGGACAGTTAGTCCCGGTTCCGAACAATTCTCGATGCTCACGAGTCTCAAATGGCGAGTCCGAGTCGAGTTGGAAGTCTTTTGAATGCAAGTCCGAGTCGAGTTGGAAGTCTTTTGAATGCAAGTCCGAGTCGAGTCTGAAGTCTCTGTTTTTGCGACTTAAGTGCGACTCGAGTCCGAGTCCCAAACTCGAGTCCCCATCTCTGCTGTTACGTGATCAAACTGACATTTAGACAAGTTAACGGTCAGTTGTGCTTCTTTCAAACGAGCAAAAACAACCTGTAAATGTTTTAAGTGGTCATCCCATGTATCAGAGAATACCACTACGTCATCTAGGTAAGCTTCACAAAAAGCTAACCCCGACAAAACAATGTTCATCAAACTTTGAAAGGTGGCAGGAGCGTTGCGCATGCCAAATGCCATCACCGTATACTGTAAAAAATTGTCAGGTATGACAAATGCAGAGATCTCCTGACCACGCTCTGTTAAGGGCACCTGCCAGTAACCTTTTAACAGATCAAGTGTCGTCACAAATCGTGCAGCCCCCACGTGGTCTACACAGTCTTCCATTCTAGGTAATGGGTAACAATCCGGTTTTGTTACTGCATTAAGTTTTCTGAAATCTGTGCAAAACCTATCATCACCAACGGTGGTGATGATAGGTTTTGCACAGATTTCATGTTTTTTCTTTTTCACTTTAATAGCTAACAAACACGGCGAGCTCCACGCACTATTGCTCGGTATTGCCAACCCGTTGTTTAACATATACCGCACTTGTTCCTTTAAACATCGTCGTTTGTCTGGGTTTACCCTGTATGGGTGTTGTTTAACTGGCTTAGTTTCACCCACATCAATATCATGCTTGATCCCTCCTGTCCGAGAAGGGATGTCAGTAAACAGACAGTTATTTGAGGCAATCAACTGTTTCAAATCCTCTCTCTTAGGACTATCAAGATGAGAAAACAATAAGTCCAGATTCTTTAAGTACTGTAAGTTAGAGAGCTTTCCTTCCATGTCTTTAGGAGGGGAACTGTCCACCTCACTTTCAGCACCGGAGAGCTCCTCCTCTGCAGATTCTGTTACTCTGTAAACACAGCAGACAGTTTCAACTTCTGTGTCAGCTCATTCAATATAAGGTTTTATCATGTTAACGTGACATAATCGTGAACCACGTCTCCTGTCAGGAGTAGAAATTATGTAGTCACGATCAGTTACTTTCCTTTTAATAACATATGGACCACTGTAACGAGCTTGTAAGCTAGTACCAGGGACAGGGAGTAATGTTAACACTTTGTCCCCAGGTTTAAATGTTCTCTCTACAGCCTTTCTATCAAACAGTGACTTCATTTTTGCTTGTGCAGAAAGCATATTGCTCTGAACTATTTCACAAGCCCGTTTTAGCCTAAAACGGAATTCACTGACATAATCCAACAGGTTTCTGATAGTGTTTTCGCACAACCATTTCTCTTTTAGCATCTTCAAAGGACCGCGTATGTTGTGAGCAAACACTAGCTCTGCTGGTCTAAAACCTAAGGATTCTTGAACTACTTCCCATATAGCAAACAGCTGCAGGTGCACCCCCTCATCCAAGTCCTTCTCAAACTCCAGACAGTAGGTGCGTAACGTGATTTTCAAGGTCTGATGAAAGCGCGCAAGGGCACCTTAACTCTCAAGGTGATAAGCAGTGGAACATGAATGTTTAATGTCCAGTTGTTTTAAAACCTGCTCAAACACTCTAGACATAAAATTACTACCCTGATCAGTCTGCATCACTCGTGGTAGTCCAAATAATGAAAAGAATTTGGTGAGCACTTTAACCACCACCGGTGTAGTTATTTTACGCACTGGAAACACTTCTGGAAAACGGGTGGAGGTACACATCACAGTGACTAAAAATTTGTTCCCAGCTTTTGTTCTTGGTAAGGGTCCAACACAGTCTACTAACACTCGTTCAAAAGGCTCTGAAACGGCTGGAATAGGGTCTAGGGGTGCTGGAGGAATTATTTGATTCAGTTTACGGGCTATCTGGCAAACATGACACGAGCTACAATGACGCACAACGTCTCTCTTTAATCCTAGCCCAAAAAAATGGCGTGATATACGGTCATATGTTTTTCTAAAACCTACATGGACAGATGTTGTCATGCGCTAAGCGCAAAACCTCTGCACGATATGGAGCAGGAAGCACAACCTGTACAACATGATGCCATTCTTCACCAGGAGGGACAGTCAAAAGCATCTATTTACGCATCAACATGCCATGCTTTAAAAAGTAGCCAGTACTTAGTGAGCTAGGATCATCAGATAACGTGTCACTGAAGAAAGTTTTTAACTTTTCATCGTTCTTCTGGAGATCAATTAACTGTTGTCTGGACAACGAAAGTTTCACCTCATCTAATTTATTTACGTCTGCTTCTGTTTTCACTGTGTCCTGTTCTGTTTCAGTGTTCAGCATAAAGTTGTCGCTCAGATCGACATCATCCTCTTTCTCCTCCTTCTATTTACATTTGTAAGCTGTGTCACGTAATATTTTAACCGGTACCTTTTTACCAGAATGAGATGCAGAGATGAACCCATCCATAATAAAAGGTCGGAAATCGTCATTCTCAGGAGAACCTGTTGTGGAAGACAACTGTTTATTTAGCGTTTTAATCAGGGCCACTGGCTTTGAATCCTTTTTCTTTAGCTTAGGGCAATTAGTACTAATGTGTCCTTCCTGTTTGCAATATAAACAAATCACATTATTTTTCATACCACCTTCACTATGCTTCACAAGAGCACCAGAGTCTTTATGAGCCGCAGCGGGTCCTCTCTGCTTCCCGTTACCTCTGAGTCTGAAAAATCGAGAAGACTTAAAACTGTTGATTTTAGACCTGTCAAAGCTAGGCTTTTCAAAACTGTTGTTTCGCGATTTGTCAAAGTTTGGACACTCAAAACTAATTTTGTGCGTCAACATATATTTGTCCACTAGGACTGCTGCTTTAGAAACCTCCGACACTTTTTCATTCAAATAAGTGGCTACCCTCTCTGGCAAACACTTCTTAAAGTCTTCTATCAAAATCAGCTGCTTAAGCTGATTAAAACCAGTCACAGAACTCGCAGCGCACCAACGGTCAAAGAGAACCTCCTTCTCTCTAACATATTCTGAATAAGTTTGACTATCCAGTTTCCTCAACTTCCGGAACTTCTGCCGTTACACTTCCGCATCCAACTCCATTTTCCGTTGCTCAAACATAACTTATTTCTCCATCAGAGCAGTTTGTTGCTCTAGCTCTGCTTTCCTCATAGCAGCTTCAGCTGCATCTTTCCTCATAGCAGCTTCATTCTCCTTTTCCCTCAAAGCAGCTTGAACTTGACTCATTTCTAATTCGATTTCCTTTAAACTCACCTGTTTATCCACCTCATAAGATCTAGACAGAGAACCTACTGGACTTTTAGGCACCATTGCAGCAAGAAAAATCCTAATATGAGCTAACCCAGAGATCAATTCTCCTTCTATCATCTCTCTTTTAGTGTGTTTATCCACAGCAATTTTAAAATGGTCTGCCACACACAACAACTGCTCTTTTGTGCAGTTAGCTAAGGCCTCCACTGTGAGCTGTTCCATGAAACTGTCCAGATCAAACTCCATGATTGTAGACAAAAGAACTGTTTTAAACAGCTTACTACCACAAAGGTCTTACACACAGACCACTGTAAACACAAATGAAAACGCCCCAGCTGCGCCTGAACACACCACAAGCCAAACGCGCAGCTGACAGTGCTCAACACAATCAGCTCCAAAAGCTGACTCAGTTACTTTCTACAAACCTCTGCTTCCTTCAACAAACCTCCGCGCTCTGTAGACCTCAGCCTAATGTTTTCATAGGCGTGATCCACAGGTGATATATATATATATATAAAAACTCTAGAATCTTTTAGAAGGTGTGGTCCCCACAAGTGATGATGCATGGAAACCAGTCTGTTTGTTGGTGTTTCCCTTCATGTTCAAAATACCAATCTCAGCTCACGGCAGCGGGCGATAAGCATTTCAAAGAACAACACTCCCCCAAGGCTTTCCTTCGGATTGTCCTGGATGTATCCGGCTGTCAACGGGCTTCGGTGCATCGTCTCCTTTCTGCCAGCGACCGAGTATGTTGGGATCTGGGTCACGTGCACCAAGTTCTGTTGGGTTTAAAGAAACAGACACATACAATAAGTGAGGATCTTTGCTTTGCAAAGGGAAGCACAGTCAAGATTGAATCTCTTCCACCATCTTCGACTCGTTGCTTTCCTCAGCATCTTTTTATTCACTTCAGATAAGGATAGGCATGATCACATATGCAACAAACATGTTCATTTACATTCTTTAAGCACTGGCTGTGTCAGTTGCTTAAGGCAGAAATAACTTTTTGAAAGAGGAAAAATAACATCAAACTCTCAGTGGAACTTTCCACTGAGGAGCACATGAAATAAAATGTTCACTCAGAATAAGAACTATCAAGAGAGAAAATTAAAACAACAGAAAAGAAGTATGGGCAGACGTTTCAGAAATTATTTATTCTAAAAATTTGTCTCTGTGATTTGATTTATAATGTGGATGGTTCCACGTTCCACAACTGTCATGTGCTTGACGATCCTTAATAAAACCTGTTTTGTCTTCATCTATAAGAAAGGACATGGCCTCTTCCATTCGTCTAGCTAGAATTGAAGCAAAAAGCTTGTAGCTGACATTGAGAACACTAATAGGTCTATAAGACCTAGAGTCTAATTTATTTTTCCCTTCTTTATGAATTACAGATATTAGGGCCTCTTTCCATGAGGGGGGAGGGCACCACCCTTTATAATGTTATTAAAACAATCTTTAAGTAAGGGTAGAATTGGTACTCTCATCAACTTGTACCACTCAGCTGGGTAGCCATCTGTGCCAGGTGATTTATTTGTCTTTAATGCAGAGATTGCTTTATCAGAGTCAGGGTCAGAGTCAGAGAATCTTTATTGTCATTCGCACCACAAGTGATACATGTGATGGAACGAGATTATGTACACAGGGTCCCAGTTACATCCAACAATAAAATGTAAAAAAAGAACATTAATAAGAGCTAAGATATGAACTAAGAAAAACATCAACTAAAAATACACTAAGCACTAATATCATAGAAAAACATTACTCCAAACAGCAGCACGAACATGAGTCTGTATGAGCAGACGGGCAAGAATGAACACAGCAACATGAAACAGATCAGCAGCAACATGATGTGATATTTCACAGTGATTATTCTAGTTATTTAGCAGCAGAAGTAGGAGTAGGAGCAGGACCAGGTGAGCAGAACTGAACCGAGCTGGATGTGGGGACTTTGTCTACATTAAGTCCGTCTCTGTTCACTTTTCACCTCCGTGGGAACCTGAGCTCATCTGAGCTCATCTGAGGTGACGAGTGGATGCTGGAGCTAAGAGGATCAGTTGAAGGTTTCAGCCCCTCCGTTGAGACTTGCTGTTTTTCTTTTATCCTTGGAGGTGGCTTTTTCGGGCTGAAGAGGGGAACAGCCACAACAACAACAAATATCTTACTTGCTGTAGATAACTCGCTAAAGAGCCTCATTTTGGAGTAACCAGTTTCTCAATAACAAATATCTTACCTGCTGTAGATAACTCTTTAAAGAGCCTCATTTTGGAGAAACCAGTGCATCAACAACAAATATCTTACCTGCTATAGATAACTCTTTAAAGAGCCTCATTTGGAGAAAACAGTCATTTTTGTTGAACTGACACAACTTCCAACTGGTTCAGACAGCAGAGAGGACGTGAAGCAGAATGACGGGATGTGAAGCGCGGAGGATCAGGATAATCATTATTTGGTGCCTGTTTCACACTGTTGTGAGCTGTTTGTGGAACAGACGAGCAGAGAGTGAAGCGCGGAGGATCAGGATCATCATTGTTTGGTGCCTGTTTCACACTGTTGTGAGTTGTTTCTGGATCAGACGAGCAGAGAGTGACGTGTATCGCTGAGGATCAGGAGCTGCGTTGTTGGTGCTGTTCACGTTGTTGTTCCTTTACTGACTTGTAACAGGCTACAACCATGCCCTTAATTTCAGGAGGCTTTTCTGGCAGCTCACTCTGCTATTTGCTACAAATTGCTTGTTTCTTTCCGTTGATTCTGGATCCAGCTTGTGTTCACCATGGCTACATCCATTCATATTCTCAAGGGGGCTGGAGCCCTCCTCACATAAACTGCAGTTGGGCCTCCACAACGGAACTGTTTACCCACTTAATTTGTGACGCGTTATGGTCTGAGACTTTTCTGCATCATTCATATTACTGTCATTATTTTCAGTTCTCAGACTACCTGGAATCACTGAATCTTATCAACACATCTGGATCTGCCCATCACTGCAACTTTCATTGTTTTTGGGTTCTGACTAATCATGTCTTCATCAATGTTTCTCATGGTTTAATTATGGGGGCAAAATGTCACACTGTTAACTCCTGTAATTACACATCAGTGACAAAGAAGTCAAGTAAATGTCTGATATTAATGTTGTTATTGATCTCAGGGATTCAGCCCAACCCAGGTCCCCCCATTAACTACAGTACTCCCAATGAGTTTAAAAATAATTCAGGTCTCCGTTTCCTGCATGTAAACGCTCGTGGCCTTCTAAAAAAAACTTGATGAATTGAAAATCCTAATCAGTTCTTCTGGAGAGATGTGATCGTTATCTCAGAAACTTGGCTCAACAAATCTGTTCTGAAAAAGGACCTGGTAATCAATGAATTTAAGATCTATCGTTGTGATCGTAATACAAGGGGAGGTGGAGTCGCTATTTATATCAGAGACTCATTGGCTGCCAGGATTGCGTCTAAAAAAACAATCGCAAACCAGTTTGAGGCTTTAGCTGTGAACATCAGTTTGAAAGGAGGTCAGATCTTAACTGTTGTAGGTTGTTATCGTCCCCCCTCTGCAACACCTGAAGCTCTGTCCTCCCTGACTGAATTCATAGGCAATTTAAAACACAATGAGATTGTTATGGCAGGAGATTTCAATATTGATTGGGATAAGTCGACCCTCCCTCTGTGATAAATTCAAGGAATGTTGCCTATCTCTCAATCTAACACAACTTATTGATTCTCCCACCAGACCAAACAAAAAAATGTCCCTAATAATCTTCCACCTTAGATCTGTTTTTCACAAATGCACCTCACAAATTTCCTGGTACAGGTGTATTTGCTAACATTTTGAGTGATCATTCCGTAATAGCAGCTCTTAGATCTACTAAGCTTCCACCTGCTACGCCCAAAATAATTCAAAAAAGGGATTTGAAATGTTTCTGTGAACAGTCATTCCTCTGGGATCTATCCCACTTTGATTGGCAACGTATTCTATTAATCAACGACGTGAACACCGCCTGGAACTATTTTCATAATAGTTTCATTTACTTTGTAAACAAACACGCTCCTTTCCGGCAGTTCAGGATAAAGGGCCTTGACAGTCCCTGGTTTACTCCTGAACTAGCTGACCTCCGGTATAGGAGAGACCATCTTTGGGCCGTAGCAAGAAAATCAGACTCAGACACTGATTGGTTGAATTTTCGGAAGTTGAGGAATAAATGCACAACTGCCATCAAAGCTGCAAAACGTAACTATTTCTTATCTCAGACCTCCAAAAATCTAAACGATCCTAAAAAATTCTGGAAAACCATCAAATCTCTCTCAGGCATCCCCCAATCATCTGACCTCCCATCACAACTTCTTGTTGACTCTGTTCCTGTGTCAAATAAGCACGAGATCCTGAACTGTTTCAACAAACATTTTGTTGCTTCTAGTTCATTATTTGACACAGTTACAAATGGAAAATCAGCCACTTCATCTAATAATCAAACTTCTACAAATCAAATCCCTCCTACAAGTCAATCCTCAGTTAATCACACCTTCTCTTTTTCTCCGTTCTCAGTCAGTGAGGTAAATAAACTGTTAAAAGATCTTGATCCTAAAAAATCTGCAGGTCCAGATGAACTTCCACCTTATTTCTTAAGGCTGGCTGCTCATATCATCTCAGTCCCTGTGACCCACATCTTTAATCTGTCCATAAGCCAAAACTCCATTCCGGATGCTTGGAAAACAGCCTTTGTTCTTCCTTTGCTGAAGGGAGGTGACCCCACCTCACTGAACAATTATCGACCGATCTCTAAACTCTGCATTTTAGCCAAGGTTCTAGAAAAACTGATAAACTCTCAGATCAAAAATTATCTGGACTCATTTAACATCTTACCTCTTCATCAATCTGGTTTCAGGACAAAACACAGCACAACGACTGCTTCTCTGAAGGTTCTTAATGACGTTGTTGAAGCATTGGATGCTAAGGATTATTGTGCTGCACTTTTCCTAGACCTGTCTAAAGCTTTTGACACAGTGGATCATAACATCTTGTGTCATAAGCTCTCAGAAATCGGTTTCTCTGATCACACCATTGGTTGGTTTTCTAATTATCTTTCTGATCTGAGGCAATGTGTTCAACATAACGGTACTTCTTCCAGTTATTTAACAGTTAAAAATGGTGTACCACAAGGCTCAGTCTTAGGACCAACCCTCTTTACAATCTACATAGCTAATGTAGGTCAGAGCATCCCTGATGCATCCTTACATTTCTATGCTGATGATACAGTTGTTTACTGCCGAGCTAAAACAGTAGCTAAGGCTTTCCAGTTTTTGCAATCCGCTTTTGACATCATTCAGTCAGATCTGTTCCATCTCAAACTTGTCCTAAATGCTGATAAAACAAAAGGGATGTTTTTTTTTCAAGTAGGAAGTCGGTCTAAGCAGATCTTCCTCTGATTTTATCCTCAAACGGTGTCCCAATTGAGTTTGTTGATTCCTATAAATATTTGGGTATCCTGGTCGATTCACATCTCTCTTTTAAACTCCACATGGAAAACCTAGTAAAGAAACTGAAAGTTAAACTGGGTTTCTTTTTCAGAAATAGATAATGTCTAACATTGAATGCTAGGAAACACCTTGTATCTTTGGCTTTCCTTCCCTCCAATGATTACGGTGACATTATCTACAATCAGGGGTGTCAAAGTCAAATACACCAAGGGCCAAAAAAACAAATTTGCTACAAGCCAAGGGCCGACTGGTTCAATGTTTATTAAAACATATTGAAATGATTTCACATAGCCTGTTGAACCAACAGACTGTCTATTATTTAAGGATTGAATGAATAAAACAATATTTTCTTATGGAATTTCAAGTGAAAACATTTTTCAACAGGCAAACAGCAAAAAATTAAATTGTTTTTAAAAACAAAATGTTTCTTAATAACAAGATAAATGCATAAATAAAAGTGCATGCATTATAAACTGAAAATCAATTATTGTGCAGCTCTATGATCCTACTGATCACCGCTTTCAAATAGGAAAATAAGAAAATAAATCAAATCAGTTGTATTCTTTCTCATGGCTCTGTCCCTGAGTCCATTCAACTGAAATATAAATATAAATAAATAAAATAAAATACAAAACTCTATGGCACACAGCCAAAACAATACTTCCTTCAAAGAAAAATCACATCATGTAGAAACAAATGTAAAAATTTAACTGAATTAAAAACTGAAAATTTGTTACAGCTCTGTGATGCTCACTTATCTGAGGCTGAGCTTGATACTTGGAGGTGTCTCATCTTTTGTACAAGTTCATCAATGTTCGGGGTTAGGCTCTGAGCTGAGGAAATCCTCAGGATTGACTGAAGGTGATTATCAGTAAGACGACTCCTGTGTGATGTTTTGGTTAGCTTCATCAAAGAGAACAGTTGTTCACACAGGCATATGCTGCCAAACATCGAGAGCGTCCGAGCAGCTTGGATGCGCAACTGGGGCATTGTGTCGGGGATGAAACGTGCAAACTCAGCAGCACCCACTCTTTCATATTTGTTCTTCAGTGTGTCATCACACTGGAACTCAATCAACTCCATTTGTAGATTTGGTGGTGCGCTTTCTACATCAACTGCAAAAGGATTGCTGAGCAGTTCAAAGCTGCTTTTTTGGGCTTCAAAGTCAGCAAATCGGCGTTGGAAATCAGCGACAAGTGTGTTGAGTTTTTCAGCAAACTGTGCACTGGGGAACACAGCAGTAGAGAGCTTCTCTTTCATGGTCTGGCAGCTGGAAAAGTGGCTTAAGTTCTCTTTCCGCATCTGCGTCTCCCATAGACACAGCTTGCTTTTAAAGGTCTTCACTGTACTGTACATATCAGAGATGACACGTCCCCGTCCCTGCAGCTGCAGATTCATCACATTCAGATGGCTTGTGATGTCACAGAGAAACGCCATTTCACACAGGAAAGTTTCATCTCGGAGCTCTGTTGTGTTTTTCCCCTTGCTTTCCATGAACAGACAGATCTCCTCACGCAGCTCGAAACATCTTTGCAGCACCTTTCCCTGGCTTAGCCATTGCACCTCTGTGTGATACGGTAAGTCACCATACTCTGTATCTAACACGCCCAGAAATGCCTTGAACTGGCAGTGATTTAAACCGTTGGCTCTGATGAGGTTAACTGCTCGTGTTATGGTGCTCATTACATGTTCCATTTTCAAGGCTCTGCCACACAACACATGATGCAGTGATAAGCTGTAAGCTCATCTGTGACTTTTTCCTCCCGCATCCTCTCCCGCATCCTTGCCACCAATCCACTCTTGTGCCCACACATTGCAGGTGCTCCGTCTGTGGTTAATCCCATGAGTTTTTCCCAAGGCAGCCCCATCTCATCTACACATCTGGATACCTCTTCATACAGATCTTGCCCTGTAGTTGTGCCATGCATAGGACGTAATGCCAAAAACTATTCTGTTATGCTCAGGCTGGAGTCTACTCCATGGACGAAAATTGACAGCTGGGCAATGTCAGATGTGTCCGTGCTCTCATCCACAGCAAGAGAATATGCAATAAAATATTTTCCCTTTTTCACAAGCTGTTCTTTTATGTTGGTGGAAAGCTGGTCTACACGTTCAGCAAAGGTGTTTCTGCTCAGGCTCACGTTTGAGAATAGTTGTCTTTTGTCTGGGCACACTGCGTCACAAACTTCAAGCATGCAGCTTTTGATAAACTCTCCTTCTATAAAGGGCCGGGCTGATTTTGTAACCTCTTTTGCTATTATAAATCTAGCCTTGACAGCAGCCTCGCTTTGTGATTTGGCATATGTGAACATAGCCTGCCTGGACTTACCGGTAAGGCCTTGTGTTAATTCTTCCACCTTCTGTAGCCTTTGTTCCGTGTCCATATTCTTGTCTTTGTCTGTGTGTTTCTGAGACATTTGATAGTGCCTTCTTAGATTATATTCTTTCATTACAGCCAAACTTTCTCCACACAGAAGACACACAGGTTTGCCTTTTACCTCCGTGAACATGTAGTCTGCCTCCCACCTGGCTTGAAACCCCCTGTTCTCAGCGTCCACCTTACGTTTAGCCATTTTTGAGGAAGAGTGTAGCTGAAAGTTGATCTCTGCTCTGACTGCTGATGAATAATGAAGCCACTTGTGCACGCTGCAGTGACTTCACGAGCTACCTGCCTAAATAAAGGTTGAATGATTAGGCATACAGCTGTCTTGTGACTTTTTAATTAATATACTGTACCTTTTTATGATTGTTTACTGTTGGCTGCAAGTATCAAGCTGTGAAATCCTTCATTTTCTACAGCTGATAGCTGTTGGTCATTAATTATGATGAAGTTTAGCAACTTCTCGGTGAACATTTGAGCTCCGTGGCTTCAGCTGTTTATTGTTCAATCTGGGATGCACTGATTTCGGTCAGCCGCTGTCAGCTTGTCCCTCCTACGAGATTATCAGGTCGGAGTGGCCGCAGCTGGCCGCGGTTGAACAAGAAAAACACACCGCTGAAGCCATGGAACTTGAATGAGAAGTTGCTAAAGTTTAACAACTTCTTGAGCGACAGGCTGAATGATCCGAGACGGGGATGCGCGGCTGGCTCGTACTGCTCGGTTCAGCGAGAGTGTCGTCCCGCTGAACTAACTTGAGCGCGGTTTAATGTGATGTTATGACTCTGCAGACATTTGTCGTTGCTGTCTTACAGTGTTTGGTGTAAAATATTTCCACATAGCGGACATGTTACGATGAAAAGTTGGCTAGCTGTTAGCTAAATGCTACTCACCGAGTCTGCACAATGTAGCTGGTTGCAAACTATGGAATGATTTCCTGAATTTGAGGCAGGTCTTATTACTCTGGGTTCATGAGACATGACTCCGTTCAGAAAATCCATTCCATAGTTTGAAGCCAATGTGCATCATGGATCGGAAAATAAGTAAACTATGCTGTAATGGATTTCGATACCGGATCGGATCGACCCTGTGCCATGTGCAAAACACCAGCGGGCGGCTGTGGCTTGCGGGTCGGCTCTAATAGTTATTAAATATCATCCAGGTGGTCATAAATAATTACTTTGTGGGCCGGATCTGGCCCGCGGGCCGCCACTCTGGCATATGTGATCTACATGAATGCTCCTACAAGCACCCTGCGGATGTTGGATGTTGTCTATCATGGTGCACAAAGATTCATAACTGGCTGTGATTATCGTACCCACCACTGCACCCTGTATTCACTGGTTAACACATCTTTAACCTCATGCAGACTTTTCCATTGGTATACTTTCATCTTTAAATCACTTCTTGGTCTGCTACCCTCATACATCTCCTCCTACATGTCCTTGCGTGAGTGCAGTTACAGTGTGCGCTCTCAGGACATGATCACCTGCAGTGTTCCGTCAGTGAGGACTGAACTTGGAAAAAGGGCATTCTCCTATTATGCTCCTGCTTCCTGGAATATCTTACAAAAAAACTTAAAGCTCTCGGCCTTGACCGCTCTAAATGGTTTTAAGAATCTGTTGGAATCCTGACAAAAACCAATGCAGATATGTTCTTGTTTTTGATTTTATACATCTATCTTATAATGTTTTGCTAGTTTTTGATACTTTGCTAAAAAAAAAATCTGTATTTCTCTCTTATGTTTTTCTATTGTTTATTGTTAAAGGAAATTCTACCATTGCTGTTCATCATTCTTTAGCTTGTAGCAGGTCACTCTTGTAAATGAGTCCACAAGACTCAATGAGATTTACCTGACTAAATAAAGGTTGAATGAATCAATTTATTCATGAGTCTAACAGCCTCAGGGTAGAAGCTGTTCCAGGTTCTACACTTAATGCTCCTCAGCCTCATTCCTGAGGGGAGTGGTGCAAAAAGTGTGTGTGCTGGGTGAGTGGGGTCAAACATTTTTAAATTGGACCTCTTTATTCCGCAGTTCTGTTAATCTTAACATTCAATGAAAAAGACGAAAATGCTGACACTTGGAAATGGGTTCTGTGCAACATGCGACTGTCACGCAGCCATTTGAAAAGTTATAACTGACAAAACAGTTCACTTAATGCACTGAGTGCAGTAAACAATATATTTACTGTATTGTCAATATAATTCCCCGACGTAGATGTCTTCAAATACACCAACCATCGTGGACCCGGTTCATCATTATGATGGGACAGAGACAAACTCTCTTCCCTGAGTTAAGATACAGAATCTGCTTTCTGTCCCGGAGCCCCGCTCACTATCCACCGGCTTCCTGAGCTAACACGGTGCACATTATTTGTGGAGGCATTTCAAGGACTGGAATTTTGGCAAATCATAGAATACAAGTGAAGGCTAAGCGGTATCACCAACGTAGCCTGGAGTACACATGCTAACACGAAGTTAGCTAAAGTAAACTATCTCAAAAACAAAAGTGCTACCTACCGATCTTTGTGAAGCTTCAAATGCCAGACAAAGTTGGACGTCGTGGAATCTCTATCCGATATTTTCTTATTGCATGTTTTACAAGTTGCAGTTCGTCATATATGTACCCAAAAGAAATTACTCGCGGAAGCATATTGGAGCGCTTATTTCGTCTTTAGTTCCCTCAGCCCTGTAGC
>JBBPBX010058017.1:0-22238 GCA_038048925.1 Garcialebias charrua
TAACTCCTTTTTTTTTTTTGCCATCTGCAAAGACGGGTATAACGGTCAAAGCAAAAACAAAAACCGGCTTCTAAAAGAGTAGCGGGTAGCAGTGTCATACACCATATATGGACATCCAAACAAAAAACGCCCACAAACTTTGAACCAATCAAACGCTGTGAGCCTCATCGTCCGCGTCTCGGAGTTCTGCTTGGGGGCCATGAACAAGACATCTGTCACCGGGGGATCGCAGCGGGAGTGCAGACGGAAGTTGCACACCTTTTTTTCACTCAACGGGGGGTAAAAGATGTGCGACAAGAAGTATAAACCAGTCTTTACTTTTTGTTCTTTCTTGTATGTTATCTTTAGGCCTGTCACAATAAACAATCAATTAAATCGCGTGATAAATGAAAATTATCAACCTCATGAAAATTATCAACCTCATTTTCATTTATTGGCTTTATCGTTTCTTCGTGTCTCTTTCTACTGAAGACACTGCTCTTCACTGACCCCTCCATTTCTCTTTGAATTCCATTTTAACCATCCAAAATCACTCTTTGGATTGTTAAAAGCAGCTAAGCTACGAGCTAAGCTAACAGGCCGACCTGGGGGGGCTCCAACATTCACAGTTGAAAGTTGTGCCTTCATGTAAAGAGTTGTTTTTCTCTGCAAAGAGAAGCTGAGAACTTGTTTACTGATTTTTTTAGTTAGAGTCAGAGTACTTTTTTTTTTTATTAACATTGCACAAGTTTGCACCAGTACAGCGTGAATATGTACGCACAGTCATCCTGAAGGGGACTACGTGTAATTAATTTTTTATTAAAAGCTTTGTGTAAAAAATGCTATGATAAAGAGCTCAAACCACACGGAGCGTCCACCATTTTGAGAACCGGGGAAAAAGGGAGCGACAGTCCATGTCACGTCAAGGGGCTTCCCTCCCATTTTTCTTAGAGACACGCTGCTCGCTCCCTCACTACCCATCCTTATGTTCAAACTGTCTTATACTGTCGTCTGGTGGTCAAAAAAGGTACCGGTACTACACTCAATAAAATCAACCAACAATAATTACTAATTATTGTCAAATTTCAAACAATGTTATCATTTATCGCAATAATTTCTGAGACATTGAATCGCCCAGCAAAATGTGTTATCGTGACAGGCCTAGTTATCTTTATTTTTTGCTATGAAATCTAAAACATTGATTCACCTTTAATACCCGGTAATTTATTTTTGATACAAGTTGATAAGTCTTTAAACAAAGTACTGTATTATAAGTTAATATATAACAGTTTTAAAGATGGTGTTTTCATATTTTTAAAGAACCAGCTGGTTAACAGATCATCCATCTTCTTCCGCTTATCCGGGGTCGGGTCGCGGGGGTAGCAGCCTAAGTAGGGAGGCCCAGACTTCCCTCTCCTCAGCAACTTGGAGCAGCTCCTCCGGGGGAATCCCAAGGCGTTCCCAGGCCAGCCGAGAAACATAGTCCCTCCAGCGTCCTGGGTCTTCCTCTGGGTCTCCTCCCGGTGGGACATGCCCGGAACACCTCACCAGGGAGGCGTCCAGGAGGCATCCTAACCAGATGCCCGAGCCACCTCAACTGGCTCCTCTCGATGTGGAGAAGCAGCGGCTCTACTCCGAGTCCCTCCCGGATGACTGAGCTTCTCACCCTATCTCTAAGGGAGAGTCCAGACACCCTGCGGAGAAAACTCATTTCAGCCGCTTGTATCCGAGATCTTGTTCTTTCGGTCATAACCCAAAGCTCATGACCATAGATGAGGGTGGGAACGTAGATCGATCGGTAAATTGAGAGCTTTGCCTTTTGACTCAGCTCTCTCTTCACCACGACAGACCGGTACAGCGCCCGCTTCACTGCGGACGCTGCACCTATCCGCCTATCGATCTCACGCTCCAGTTTTCCCTCATTCGTGAACAAGATCCCGAGATACTTAAACTCCTCCACTTGGGGCAGGACCTCCTCCCCGACCCGGTTAACAGATCATAATGTCTAAAAATGTATTACAGCTTTATTAAAATCACAATAAATTCCCCATCTTTAAAACATTACAGATCAATTATTTATGTTTTTTTTTCTCCTCGTCCCATAGGAGGCAGAAACCACCCCGAAGATCCCAGCAGAACAGAAAAAACTCAAAAGATGCTCATTGAAGGTGAGTTTATTTTTTATTTACCGTAGTTAACTTTCCACTCAGTTTAATTTTGTTTCCCTACTTTCAAGTTGTCAAGAATGATTTTGTTCCATGTCTGGACAATAATAATACTGACCCAACTTTTCTGACTGCAGAGTTTACAGGTACAGGAGGAGAGGCTGCGATTGCGACAGGAGAAAGAACGCCAGAAGGAGGAAGTCAAAGCTGCAAAGCAGAGGCAGAAAGAGGAGGCTCGCAAACTAAAGGAGGAGAAAGAAAAGGAAAAACGAGAAAAAAAAGAGAAGGAAGATAAGGAAAAGGCAGATAGGTTAAAAGCAAAAGAGGATCTGCGGAAATCTAAGCTAGAGTGAGCGATGCTGATTTTTCTCACTGGTTTTCCCTCCATCATGAAACTGTAAAAGGTGCTGATGCTTTTGTTTGTTTCAGAGCCAAACTGGAAGAGAAACGTAAGAAGGACGAGGAGAAAAGAGTGAAGGACGAGGAAAAACGTTTGAAAGAAGAGAAGGATGTGGGTTTTTATTTTTATCTTTGGATGTGCTAAATCTCTTACAGTTTATTTTCACAAAACATTTTACACAGTTCTATTTTGTTTACAGCGTCTGAAAGCTGAGAAAGCAGAAATTACACGGTTTCTACAGAAATCAAAAATCCAACAGACGCCAAAGGTCATTTTTATTTCAAATACCTATTAATATTAATTGTAGTTGTTTTTTAATTACCATATACAGGTAGTCCTCGACTTACGACGCCCTCGACTTAGGACGTTTCGGACTTACCTCACGCATCTCATTAAAGTTTATTTTTATACCGTTAAATAAATAAATGTACAGTACTGTACAGTTACGAAGCACTTAGCCTATCCTAACACAGTTTTTAAAGATGAAGGAGTGAGTTGAATTGTCTCCCTCCTCCCTAGCAGGCTCCATTCACATAAAGGGAGCTAGCTCCCTTTATGTGAAAGAAAGACGATTCAACTCACTCCATCTTTAAAAACTGTGTTAGGATAGGCTAAGTGCTTCGTAACTGTACAGCACTGTACATTTATTTATTTATTTAAAAAAAATATATATATATATATATATATTTTGTATGTGATCCGACGCGTTATTTTCGACTTACGAACGGCCCGTAGGTCCGGAACTCGTTCGTAAGTCGGGGACTACCTGTAGTTGACTTTGTAAGATCTTTAATTTTAACAGCTATTTGTTTTATTTCTTTATCAAAACAGACACTTGCAGCAGCGTGTGGCAAGTTTGCTCCATTCGAGATTAAAGAAAACATGTCTCTGGCACCGCTGACTCGGGTCCAATGTGAGGAGTCGGTTCTGGCAAAACTGGATCTGTGTTTGTTACAGCCAGCTGAAAATTCAAATGGACTTACAGACTGGATCAAACAAAAACCCAGACGATCAGGACCCATCAGAACCAGAAAGACGCGCTCTCTCAGGTGAGACTAAAAGTACATTCCACAACCCACCGTGTGGTTACGTACTGAAATTTTAGATACGTTTATTTACGTAAATGTTTTAAACGAGTTTCAAAAACAGCGCACCTTTAAATAAAACTGGCTGGAAGAGAAGGCTCAAAGGAAAATGTTTCTCTGTGGGAACAGTATGACACTATTAAGAATATCAAACTGGAAATGTACTCGATGGTAAATTAGCATGAAGGCTTTCTGATCTGAGTGAAAAATACTTTGGAGTATTATTAGGCTGTGTAAAGTTATCCAGCTCACTACAGACGTTTGACATAAAAACTCTTATGTTTACAGAGGTTCATAATATCAAGCATATTATCAAAAAATGAGTTTCTTTAAAGTAAAACTCATTACATGTTGTTTGAAGTTACTCCTGAAAAATCCTTTTAGGCTCAAATTGTCTTCCTCTTTAACCAAGATATAATTAAGGGGTGTTCACCTGAATATTAGAGCTAAATAAATAATACATTTCAAAACAAAATTGATCTAAAATTTTTGGTGTAGTTGCAGTTTTTTCTTTAATATATTACAGATTGAAGGTTATTAGACTATTCAGATTACGGTCTATAGTTTGACAGATTTTTCTGACAACTGATTTTTACATTTTTGATACAGTACCGGTAATTAATATTTCCGTCCACAATCTTCCTTCAGTTGTGTCTCTTCCACACTGGAGATCACAACTAATTGACACAAAATATTGAGAGGTGCATTTTTTATTATTATTACAGGGTATCCGGCTATCCGCGGGGTTGTAAAAGGTAGTAAATAAAATTAACACAAATTAGTCAAAGTCAAAGTCAACTTTATTGTCAGATCTGCAATATGTACTGTACAGGACATACACAGGACCGAAATTGCGTTTCTCTCAGTCCCTCGGTGCAACAGTAAACATCTAAACATTGAAACACTGAAACATATAATAATAGACATAAGCATAAAATAGTAAAACTAACACTGTCCTGAGTTTTTTGCATAGTGGTATAAGAGTATGAAAATTTACACCAACTCTAAAACTAAAACATTAAACATTTAATGAACATAATACTGTCCTGAGTTTTTGCATACTAGTATAAAAAAAGAGTATAAAAAGTATAACTAAAATAAACTAAAGGTTTCTAGCATTGACATTTGCAAAGTGGCAAAGCAGCGTATGAGTTAATGTACACAGTATATGTATGAGGTAGTAGTTGATGTTGTTATAGAGGCAAAAAGTGGCATATGCAGTAAGGCACATTGGGCATCCCTAAGTAAGACCGTTCAGAGCACACTGTATATGTATCAGCAGTGGTGTAGATATTAGAGTAGTGTAAATGTAAACAGTAGTAATTACATGTAAGCAGTAGTAAAAAAAGTAAACAGTAAATTACTGCCATTAAAAAGTATTAAAAAGTAATAAAGTCATCTGACGAGATATTAATAAATAAATAAAAACTTCACAACTATATTTTTCCCGTTCCATCGGCGAAAAAAATCCTGTGAATTTATTTATCTTTTCTAATTTTATGTTTGAGTAGGACCTAAGCTAAATCAATGACGTCATATCGTCGGTCAGTGTGCGTTCACTTCTACAGATGGCCGAGGGCCGACAGAGCTTCCAGAACCGTCATGGTGAGAGGACGCCAGATTCGGAGACTGGCTTCAGCTAACAGGCGAGAGCAGGGTATCCGCGGGGTTGTAAAAGGTAGTAAATGAAATTAACACAAATTAAGGCCATTAAAAAGTATTAAATAGTAATAAACGTCATCTGACGAGGTATTACATTTTTTAAAACCTACACAACTATATTTTTCCCTTTCTGGCGTCTAAAAAAAGGTCTGTGAATTTATTTATCTTTTCTAATTTTATGTTCCAAGTAGGACCTTAGCTAAAACAAAGACGTCACATCGTCAGTCAGTGTGCGCGCACACCTACAGCTGGCCGAGGCTGATCATGTCTGTAAAAAGAAACAGGAAAGAGGAGCGCGACTTTATCTTCCGACATTTTTTCATTCATTCATTCAACCTTTATTTAGTCAGGTAAATCTTTTGAACCTCATGGGCTCATTTACGAAAGCGACCTGCTAAAACTAAAGAACAATGGACCTTACCAAGCTCCGCCCAGAAACGCCCCCTAAGCTCCGACCGGCTCCATGTCTCCCAAGCGCAGCATCTCAAAACATGGCGTCGACTGACTCTGCAGGGTATTTCTGAGTCGAATAGTGTATCATTTCTGCCAGATTCCAACAAAATATCAGCCATGACAATGGACAGGGGAACCAACAAGTTCATGTTATTTTTTTTTGGACGTTATCAAGTTGTTTGAGCCACGCGATGCCTCCAACAGCGTGCGCGTCACAGCTAATGCTACTGTCTGATGAGGAAAACATCAGCTCCTCACACGCTCGCTCAGCATTATTACAGCTGTGGACAGGATCACTGATGCCTATTGTCCTGCAAGGCTGGGTAAGTCAGGCATTCATGGTTTTGAGGGTTACTTTTGAAATCAGTGATTTCTGTTGTTGGCAAAACTTTGAGTGTGCCTTGGTCGCAAAGCTAATGCTAACTGTAATCTCCATTCATTCCTTAAGTGGTTGGTTAGCCGTTGCTGCTTTAGCTGCTAAACACGCCGACAGCGACTTTTGTGAGGGCTAACGAGCTCAGCCGTCCGGTGTGTTAGTTAAAATCCAGCCTTCGTGTCACGATTTTGTGCAGTTTTAGGTGAAATCGACAGTAGAGCTCGTTGTGTTAGCTAGCTCATGTGGAGTTAGCAGAGCTGTTTCTTCCCAACTTCCAGGACGTTCAGTGAACTGTGGCTTTCTCTCATCGTGACCGCGTGTTGTTAACTAGCAGGTTTCAAAAGCAGGTCAACCCTTCTCTGCTGGTGAAAGAAATAATTGTTCAGTTTTGTGGTCGTGCACAAGCTTTGATCCAAGCAAGGCATTCAGTTTCACATATAGGGAAACGGTGAATTTTACTTCCACAAATACGGTCAGGGTACCTGACATCTCCTGTACAGATACCCCACTGACGGTGGAGGACCATTTTTCCAGCCCTGACGCAAAAAAATTCTGCACGTATGCTAGCTAGCAATGTAAGTAGCATGTGGTGCCGGTCTCACAAACGCTACCGTAGCGTTTGTTTTGTGAGACCGGCACGCACGTGGAAGCTGCGCTGTGACGTGTTATGGGCATTAGCCAATGAAACGCGGCCCTGTGGGCGGAGCTTGGTAAGGTCCATGAACAGCAGTGGTAGAATTTCCTTAAACAATAAACAAACAATAAACAATAGAAAACAAAAGAGAGAAAAAAACGAAACGTTTTTATTTTATTTTTTTTTTAACAAAGTATCAAAAAACTAGCAAAACATTATAAGGTAGACGTATAAAATCAAAGACAGGAACAAATCTGCATTGGTTTTTGCCAGGATTCCAACAGATTCTGAAAACCATTTAGAGAAGTCAAGGTCGAGAGCTTCAGATCTTTTTGTAAGATATTCCATGATATTCCATTCCATTTAACAAGAAATGTACCTAAACAATTGTTTGTTAGCTCGAAATTATAGCAAAAGGTGTGTCTCAGTCTAACGTTTTCTTAATAAATGTACTTTAATGGTTAAATCGACTTTATTTTTTTTTTAAAGTGTCGCTGCCTGTGTGCACCGTGATCGCTCAGCGGTGAAAACAGGAAAAAGGAGCGCGGCTCGTTTCGCCGTCATTTAACAAGAAAAATACCTAAACAATTATTTGTTAGCTCGAAATTATAGCAGAGGTGTGTTTCTGTCTATCATTTTCTTAATAAATGCACTTTAATGGTCAAATTAGTTGCATTTCACTGGGGCGGTGCAGCTGGCTGCTGGATTGAAGCAGTGAGCAGAGAGGTGGGGAGAGTATGGCAGGCCGATTGGGTCATTAATAGCTAGTGGTCATCCAGGACATGGTGAATTCTAAAAAGTGCAATAAAAAAAAAAGTATAGTATAATAGTATAATAAATAAAGACCAGTTGTTTTTGTCTTGAACTTT
Source organism: Garcialebias charrua (assembly GCA_038048925.1). Taxonomy (NCBI): domain Eukaryota; kingdom Metazoa; phylum Chordata; class Actinopteri; order Cyprinodontiformes; family Rivulidae; genus Garcialebias; species Garcialebias charrua. The sequence goes on from JBBPBX010058017.1 coordinate 7,624, forward strand.
TTTTAATTTGTCATTAAAGGCACGTTTTCCTATTACATGATACAACAGCCAACAGCATGCCATACCCTATGGGGCCATCAGGAACTGCAGGTTTTTTTTTTTCAGTCAGAATGAATGGAAACGGCCATATTTCAGTCAAATGGTTTATAAATATGGGGGGAAAAAATCTATAAATATGTCACTTCGTCCTATAAGTTGCAAGGCATGTAAATTATGCAAAAAACTGCAACTTACAGGATGAAAAATACAGTAGTTATTATTTTTCTCCCTCTCTTTTTGAATTATGCATGTGTTCAGTGTTGAATTATTTTAACTAAACTGTTCTGTTTTCAAGTTTACAGTTTTTTGTTTGCCATTAGAGATATGCTGTGTGTGGGAACAATTAAACTTTTTCTCTTGGGTTAGATTTAAATAACAAATAGGTCAGTGCTTTTATTGAGGCAAGATTTGCATCCGTTGTTTTACCGCCACCTGCAGGAAAAATTTGGACCAAAGTAGAAACTTCTTTTCTACTTTGGTCCAAATTTTTCCTGTACACACACACACATCGTGTTGTATATATCGTGATATATATCGTTATCGTGATATAAAAAAGTCCATATCGTGATATATGATTTTTTTTCCCATATTGCCCAGCACTAAACCTAAGGGAGTGCAGTTCCTGCATTTAAGGAGCGTTTCACTTCGGCACAAATTGCAGTAACTGATTGGTCAGTTTCTGATGAGCCTACTGGATTGATTGACAGGTGGCATCATGTCAGTTGGCGCAATGACCTAAATAACTAAATCTGTCTTTTTAAATACAAAACGGTAGTCCTTCGCTACTTCGCGGTTTGTTTATCTTGGACTCGCTCTATCGCAGTTTTTCAAAATAAGAGTAGACATGACACACAAAATTAGCTCTTTGATGGATGAGCTGCATGATCGGCTTGACATTTTTATTTAAAATTAAATATTTAAAATTATTTAGCACCTCCTGCACCTGTGTGGAGCCCAGAGCTGCATAAAAAGCTTCCTGCTGCAGCTGATCTCCGTGCAAGGCGTAGAAGTGGGCGTGGCCAAGAGCACTTGCAGGTGACTGAAATCATGACATGCTGTGCTCTTTTAGAGCTTTGGAGTTTAGAAACATTGTTTTGAACATTGCAAGTGTGGGAAGGATTTAAAACACTTTATAAACTACTACTTACTACTTGTACTACTATTCCTACGTTGTGGTTTTTCACTTATCGTGGGGCTTCAGGGTACGGATCCCCATGATAAATGAGGGACTACTGTATATTATCTTTTCTCTTAACAAAATGCTCGCTCAGAAAACTTTATTTTTTTATTTATTTTTTTACTAACTGTTGCGCTTGAATTGATGCTCTGAAGTTTAGTGCTGTTTGGTCAAGTTTGTCTCTATAATGGTGTCACTCTGTTTCTACAGGGACTGTGTAGTAGTTGAAGAGTCAAAGCCAGACAATACAGCAGACCAAAAATGCTATGGTGCGATGAAGCTGCTGCAGTTCCATGAAAACTACCGTCCAGCGTACTGGGGCACCTGGAGTAAAAATAGTTCACATATCTCACCTCGGTGCCCATTCAGGCAAGACAAGGTAAAACCTTTTTTTAAAGGTAAAACCAATTTTAGTGTGATACAGACTTTTTAATATTATTTTTATGACAGTCTTCTGATATACCTGTGTTGTTAATGCTATATTTGCTGCTGTTTCTGATTAACTGTGAGTAAATCACATGTTTTAATCTTGTTAGCTGTGAAATGAACACCTGCTTTCTGTCACCACAGGATATATTTGACTATGAGGTTGATAGTGATGAAGAATGGGAGGAAGATGAACCAGGAGAGTCTTTGTCTCATAGTGAAGGAGTGAGTATAGTTTTATTAGTGTGTGTGCGTGTGGGGTGGTGGTGTTTGAACTTTAGAAAAGATTCATGTTTACTTTATTAAAGTTGTGTGTGTGTTCTGTTATTGTAGGAACCTTCCGAACATAAAAAATGACTTAAGAAAAATGCCATGAATATGGTGCAGTTCTCCATTTGGATTGGTCACACAAGAATTTGNCTTGAATTGATGCTCTGAAGTTTAGTGCTGTTTGGTCAAGTTTGTCTCTATAATGGTGTCACTCTGTTTCTACAGGGACTGTGTAGTAGTTGAAGAGTCAAAGCCAGACAATACAGCAGACCAAAAATGCTATGGTGCGATGAAGCTGCTGCAGTTCCATGAAAACTACCGTCCAGCGTACTGGGGCACCTGGAGTAAAAATAGTTCACATATCTCACCTCGGTGCCCATTCAGGCAAGACAAGGTAAAACCTTTTTTTAAAGGTAAAACCAATTTTAGTGTGATACAGACTTTTTAATATTATTTTTATGACAGTCTTCTGATATACCTGTGTTGTTAATGCTATATTTGCTGCTGTTTCTGATTAACTGTGAGTAAATCACATGTTTTAATCTTGTTAGCTGTGAAATGAACACCTGCTTTCTGTCACCACAGGATATATTTGACTATGAGGTTGATAGTGATGAAGAATGGGAGGAAGATGAACCAGGAGAGTCTTTGTCTCATAGTGAAGGAGTGAGTATAGTTTTATTAGTGTGTGTGCGTGTGGGGTGGTGGTGTTTGAACTTTAGAAAAGATTCATGTTTACTTTATTAAAGTTGTGTGTGTGTGTGTGTGTGTTCTGTTATTGTAGGAACCTTCCGAACATAAAAAATGACTTAAGAAAAATGCCATGAATATGGTGCAGTTCTCCATTTGGATTGGTCACACAAGAATTTGATCAAAGTCACATTGATATTTTAACCCAACACATTATACAGTAGGGCTGTGTAAAAATATCGATATCGCGATAAATATCGATTTTTTTTTTTCTTTCCTAGAAAAAATCTATATTCATCTGCAAGTATCGTACCTTAAAATTATTTATTTTTTTTTAATTTTTTTTTTTTTGCTTTTTGAATGTCCAGAAAAACAGACTTTGCTTTTTTAGATACCTCTGCATCCCTGGCACCAGTGTATCCTCAGTGAGAGTCTTCTCCACCCCTGGAGATATCATCACTGTGCAGAGAAGTGCACTTCTCCCAGAGCATGTCGATCAGATTCTATTTCTAAACAAAAATCTGAGGAGAATGTAGCTCACTTGGTCTGCAGAGTAGACTTTCTGTTTAGAGTTCACTTATTAGTCAGGGTCTATCTACAGGCCTTAAGCTGCTCTGCTAAGATGGGTGCATTTGAAGTTAAATGTTCTTCATTACTTGAATTATAGACTGTTTTGGAGAAGTCATATTACTGTTTACTTACCAAGCACTTAGAGTGATTCCTTCAGATGTTAAGTGTCAAGGTTAAAAAGGTTTCAAACTATTCAGAGCAGGGCACTTGGTGCACTTTATTTACTTTACAAATGCATGTAAGCTACAGTTTTTACTGTTTCAATTGAAAGAAACATGTTTTCTCACGACTTCTTTGATTCATTTTGTCCAGCTGTCGACTTTTAAGTCTGTGTCTATGTCCAACCAGAGCCAGGTATTGTGTAGTTGGTGCTTTTAATCAGTTTTCAGTTAAATTAATTAAATCCAAGTCTATAACAATCTCAAAATGTCACCAAAATCACTTTGTCCCTTTAAAATCTTTCAGAAAATCGCAATATTGTATTGAATTGTATAGTTTGCTGAATATCGCAATATATATCGTGTCGTGAGCAGAATATCGTATCGTATCGTGAGATTACTGTATTACTACAGCCCTATTACCTATACAGTAGTCATTAACAAACTTTTTCCTCTTACCTTGACTTTCGGAAAAGCTGTGTGGCTCCTGAAAAGAAAACTATTGTTTCAATTATTTAATTTTTACTTTTGAATGTTCATTATTTTAAGGAAGATGAAGACGGAGGTGATGATGAAGAGGATGACGATGATGGTTTTTTTGTTCCTCATGGCTACCTCTCAAATGATGAAGGGGCCCTGGAGGAAGAGGTATGGGCAGAGCTGCATTTCCCTTTTGCCTTTCAAAAGTTTTCACTTTTCAAAGTTGCAGTTTGTAGAATTTCTTTAAGGTGGAAATCTAATTGTTTGTCAAGACCCAGACTGATGAAGATTCTCAGTCCTCCAGGTCATGGTAAATTAGAAAATGGTTAAAAAACAAACAACTGAACTTCTATTCTAAAATGTATCTCTTACCATCCGGGAGGCTTTATCAGTTGACATGATGCAAACGATAAGTTTGCTCCGTCTGTGCAGAAATGTGACCCAGGGTGAGCTAACATACAAACAAACAAGATTGCTGTAAGAGCAGAGGTAGTTCACTGCATTGGTGAGGCATTTTTGCCTTATCAACCAACATTAAGGCAAAGAAGACGGGCAAAAAATGTTCAAAGGTACTAATAACTTTAAATAGTTACTGCAGTAGATGTTTTCATTCTGCGGAGCGACAGGGCAATAATTTACAGTGAGATTCAAGATGTGCGAGTGTACATTTGTCATTACACAACCTAATACTGTAAATGCTTTGTGCAAAATCAGTTTAGTGTTGAGCTTAGATGCAAAATGTTTGTAATAGGGATGCACGATATTGAATTTTTGGCCGATATCTGATATTTTATATACTTTCCTTTGTCAGAACATATCCCTCTTATTTAGGATGATTTTCTACAAAAAGTGTGCAACAGCTGTAAGAGCTGGTGACTTATTCAGTAACAGCCATATGATATGCATAGCACTTTAACTTATGAAAAGTGTTAAATGTTATTTTTTAGCATTAGTCACCTGCGATGCTGTCTCACTAGTGGAGGCTTGTTCCAGGTTCCTACAGTGTGGGATCCTCTGCACTCCTGTGCCTTTTTAAGTTAAATGTTTTTGTCTACGGCCGTGGCGTAGTGGTAATGGACCTTACCAAGCTCTGCCCACAGGGCCGTGTTTCATTGGCTAATACCCATAACACGTCACAGCGCAGCTTCCACGTGCATGCCGGTCTCACAAAACAAACGCTACGGTAGCGTTTGTGAGACCGGCACCACATGCTACTTACATTGCTAGCTAGCATACGTGCAGATTTTTTCTGCGTCAGGGCTGGAAAAATGTCCTCCACCGTCAGTGGGGTATCTGTACAGGAGATGTCAGGTACCCTGACCGTATTTGTGGAAGTAAAATTCACCGTTTCCCTATATGTGAAACTGAATGCCTTGCTTGGATCAAAGCTTGTGCACGACCACAAAACTGAACAATTATTTCTTTCACCAGCAGAGAAGGGTTGACCTGCTTTTGAAACCTGCTAGTTAACAACACGCGGTCACGATGAGAGAAAGCCACAGTTCACTGAACGTCCTGGAAGTTGGGAAGAAACAGCTCTGCTAACTCCACATGAGCTAGCTAACACAACGAGCTCTACTGTCGATTTCACCTAAAACTGCACAAAATCGTGACACGAAGGCTGGATTTTAACTAACACACCGGACGGCTGAGCTCGTTTGCCCTCACAAAAGTCGCTGTCGGCGTGTTTAGCAGCTAAAGCAGCAACGGCTAACCAACCACTTAAGGAATGAATGGAGATTACAGTTAGCATTAGCTTTGCGACCAAGGCACACAAACTTTTGCCAACAATAGAAATCGCTGATTTCAAAAGTAACCCTCAAAACCATGAATGCCTGACTTACCCAGCCTTGCAGAACAATAGGCATCAGTGATCCTGTCCACAGCTGTAATAATGCTGAGCCTGAGCGTGTGAGGAGCTGATGTTTTCCCCATCAGACAGTAGCATTAGCGGTGACGCGCACGCTGTTTGGAGGCATCGCGTGGATCAAACAACTTGATAACGTCCACAAAAAAAAATAACATGAACTTGTTGGTTCCCCTGTCCATTGTCATGGCTGATATTTTGTTGGAATCTGGCAGAAATGATACACTATTCGACTCAGAAATACCCTGCAGTCAGTCGACGCCATGTTTTCCATTGACACCAAAGCTGCGCTTGGGAGACGTGCAGCCATCTTGGAGCTTAGGGTGCGTTTCTGGGCGGAGCTTGGTAAGGTCCATGGCAGTCGTCCCCCGATCAGAAGGTTGGCGGTTCGAATCCCGGTTCCCCACACCATGTGTCGTTGTGTCCTTGGGCAAGACACTTAACCCTGAGTTGCTCCCGGTACTGGAAAGCACCTTGCATGGTAGTCTGCCGCTACCGGTGTATGAATGTGTGTAGCATTCAATGTGTGTAGCGCTTTGAGATTTTCACTAATGAAAAGCGCGTTATAAAATGAAATCATTATTATTATTATTATTATCCATTGTGATGTAAGACTAATCATGCTAACAAGATGTTCAAATGTCTGTGGTAAAACTCACCCAACAAGACGTGCTATCGGCTATTAGCTTCTTCATGACATCAGAAATTACGGCTTGTAACTCGGGTAACATTACATCTGAAAAAATATCTCCAACTGCGGACGATGTTGTGAGACTCAACGTACTCCATAAATCTTCGAAATCCGACATCCTCACCAACGAAAAATAAAACTTAAACACCGCCGACATTTTGAATTTTCCTCTCCGCCGTGAGATCGGGTGACGTCATCACGTTGTGCTGCAGGCAAAAACAGCTCCTTTTATATCGGCGAGTTATTTTAATGGAATGTCCGATACTGAACTTTAACGCTAACATCGGCTGATACCACGCCGATGATACTGTGCATCTCTAGTTCGTTACGCAAAATCCCAACAATGTTGTTGGAGGAAAAGGAGGTGCAGCTCCTGTGGGTAAAGTCGTTTCGCTTCGGTGCAAATTGTGATCACTGATTGGTCAGTTGCTGATGAGCCTTACTGGATTGATTAACAGATGACGTCATAAATTCAAAAATGTGTGGAGTGTGTGACGTTCCAATCTTTGTAGAACTGTATAAGAAGACTCATTGTGTACTTAGAATGGAGGGTCGTCAGGCTTTTAAGTTCGCCCGGTATGCAAGAATAATGCACTAGTGTGCACACTGCACAGTGGTTGAAAAACACTGATTTAAGTTATGATGGATATCTTCTAAATCACTTGAGCTGTCATCAGCATGTGCCTCATCTTGAATACGCACTGTGCCTGATCGCTGGCGTGATGTCATTAGCCTTTTGTAATCATCTGTTGTGTGCTCCTGCGTTTTCTAGACTATAATTTGTTTAAGGAGATTTTTAACACTTGCACACATCCATTACAGGACAAGGACGTTTTCTGGCTGAATCACGTGTTTCTTCCATCATCATGAGCAAATCTTACCAGAATGTGACTAACACTGCCGTATGTGGCCCAAATGCAAAGAAACAAATAACCGTTTTATTCTATGACTGATTAACTCTTAAGACCACTTTGGACTATAATAGACATCTTACACTAGACATGGGCACCGGTGACCCCTGTGACCCAAAATGGAAGAAGCGGGTAAAAGACAATGAATGGATGGGTTTTAATCTGACCACATTTATAGTTAGGACCGCTTTTCTGAAAACAAAGTTTTTCTTTAATGCTTACATTACTAACGCGAGTACGGTACCTTTTTTTTTTTCAGGAGGGTAGGGACCTGGAGAAACAAAAGATGCGACAGACGCTTAAAGCCAGAGAGTGGGACGAGCTGATGTCCAGCAAGAAGATGAAGGTGCTGGAACCTGTAGTGAGAGGCTGCATCTGGGAGGGAGAAGGACCGGGTTTAGAAGTCTTCCAGCTTCATGCTGTGTGTCTGGTGGAGCCGTTACCCACAGCAGACTCCAGTCCCAGTCCAGAGGAGCTGTTGCAGAAAGGTCTGAGAGAAGAGCAATGTAAGTTCATGTCTTGTGATGGAGCCTACAACTGTTTTTAGTTACAACAGTCCTGTAGGTGATGTTGGGTTATGTGTGGCTTTAGGCTGCGTTTACTTTTCTCTATTTCAGGTGTGATTAGTTTATATTACAGATAACATGTTTTCATATAGTTTGAGTTTGTCACAGTTTTTGCAGCATGAAACCCACATATTATAGCGATGAGTTAATTAAACGTTTTTTAAATTTCCCTCTCCTGAAATATTTAGTTTAGCTTTTATGTTTTTGTTTAAAATGAGCTTGTGTATTTAAAAATAAAATTTGGAAATATGTCAGTAATGGAAATAATAATGTCAGGTTACAGGTAGATTTTACTTTTTACTACCGGTAAATGATGGAATTACATCATTTCTGCATATAACACCAATTTGAACTGTTTGTAGGTAATTTTTGCAACCTGTCATTTAGGGGTGGGCGACATGGCTCAAAAATTATATTGTGATATTTCAGCGCATCGTGTTGTATATATACAACACGATGTGTGTGTACAGGAAAATTTTGGACCAAAGTTTTTTTTTTATATCGTGATATATATCGTTATCGTGATATAAAAAAGTCCATATCGTGATATATGATTTTTTTCCATATCGCCCAGCCCTAACGCAGACTGGTGGAGGGGAGGTGCGCAGTTCAGTTTGTTGGTTTGAAGCGCTCGTTTGGGCGCCCTTACGTATTACGTCATGAAATTAGCATATCATGATGTAACTTTTTTGCCCGGGCAAGCTTTTTATACTTGTAAAACCGGTAACAATATGATATGGCCCAGCTCTACTGTCATTTTATTGTTTGTATTAAACTGGCTCGTTTCTAGATATCATGTTTAATTTGGAAAAAGGCAACTTGATATTTTGCTTGTTTTCAAAATGGAAAAAGTATTTGAAATAAAATACTGACCCACTGTCTGTAAAAGCTGTGGTAACTTAATGAAATCCTTATTCTAACCTTTTTGATTTGACATTTAGATCACGGTATTCATTAGAAGATAAATTAAAGAGGCAACCTGAAGAAATAAAACTTGTCAACCATGGGTGCAATCAGCTCATTAAATTCAGTAGTTCTGTCAAAACTAACTTCACACATTTGCTATGTTTTGGCAGTGACATGATATTGATAAGTAAGATCACTTTAAATGTCTATATTTAAGCATTAAATGTTTTTACCTTCCTCCTCACAGTGCTTGGCCAGCTGCTCCCTCTGCTACATGGAAATCCCAACAGCAGCAAAGTGATCATCAACGAGTTTCAGGAGTTCTATCGTCGGCAAAACTCCTCATCACTTTCTGATCCATCCAGTCCTCGGAGCTCACCAGAAAACATTCCCACCAGGTAAAAAAACAACACGTATCTGTGTAAGTGTAATATAATATGTCTGTATGTGTGTATATTTATTCAACCTTTATTTAGACAGATAAGTCACATTGAGCCTCGAAGACTCATTTACAAGTGAGATCTGCTTAGACAAAAAGTAATGAAATTAGAGACATTAGGAAATATACACTGCTTGGTCAAAAAAAAGGTCACTAATATTTCGTTGGGCCACCTTTAGCTTTGATTACAGCATGCATTTTCTGTGACATTGTTTCGATAAGATTCTGCAATGTCACAAGATCTATTTCATCCAGTGTTGCATTAATTTTTCACCAAGATCTTGCATTGATGACTAGACACTAGACATGATGGGTGCATCACTTCACCTGCCTCTCTTCTTACCCTGATGCACCCATACCATACCAACTTTATTTATAGAGCACTTTATGCACCCAACAGGACCAAAGTGCTGTACACACAATCACAAAATACAATACAATCATAAAATGGAAGGGACTAAAAACAGTACTAAAATAATAAATTATGAATACAATAAAACAAAGTTAAAACATCTCAGATTGTACCAAAAGCCAAAGAAAAAAGATGGGTTTTAAGAAGAGACTTAAAAACAGCAAGTGAAGAGGCCTGTCTTATGTCTAATGGGAGGTCATTCCAGAGCTTAGGAGCTACCACAGAGAAAGCACGGTCCCCTCTAAGCTTGCGCTTTGTCCTCGGTACCCTCAGAAGCAACTGGTCAGCTGACCTGAGCGAACGAGAGGGTGTGTAGTAATGCAGCAGCTCTGACAGGTATGGAGGGGCATGGCCATTTAGAGCTTTAAAAGTAAATAAAAGTATTTTAAAATGAATCCTGTAACGCACCGGTAACCAGTGCAAAGAAGCCAAAACAGGGGAAATGTGGTCAAATTTTCGTGTACCTGTTAAGAGTCGTGCAGCTGCATTTTGAACCCTCTGAAGCTGGGAAGTACACAGATCACTAATACCAACATAAAGTGAATTACAGTAATCCAGCCGTGTGGTCACAAATGCATGGATTGCTGTTTCGAAGTGCTGTCTAGGAAGGATGGCTTTTACTTTGGCTAGCTGCCTCAAATGAAAAAAGCTGGATTTTACAACTGCTTTAATCTGAGACTCCAGCCTAAGACCAGCATCCAGCTTGACCCCTAGATTTGTAACAACTGGCCGGACATACTGAGCCAAGGAGCAATCGGACAGAGAGTCTTCAGTCGAATTGCCAAAAATCACCACCTCTGTTTTGTCTTCGTTAAGTTTCAAGAAGTTTAGGGCCATCCAGGCCTTCAAATCTTCCAAACATAGGAACAGAGACCGAAGAGAGGCTGAGTCTGCTTTCTTTAAAGGTACGTAGATCTGTGTGTCATCTGCATAACAATGAAAAGTAGGCATGTAACGAGATCTCGTTGTACGAGATCTCGCGATATTAAACTCCCGCGATATCTCTCGTTGAGAGGTAACGTTGTCTCGCGAGATGCTAATGCTAATGCTAGCAGAGCCCCTAGCAAGTCAGCGTCACGGACAGCATGGCTTCGCCGGATGAAGTTGCTATAGAAGACGCCCCAACTACTGATGGAGGGTGCCGCAGACGCCTCTACATTGATGGAGGGTCCCGGCGCTGCCGACGCTGCCCCGAATGTAAAGACACGCGTGTAAACACCGGTGTGACCGGTGTTGCCAGATAGAGTCCCACCCACCCAAAGCAATCTCTACCCGCAAAAGTCAGAAGGAAAATCGCGGTGAACCGCCCAATCTGGCAACACTGGTGAGTGACGGCTGCAGAGTCAGTTTTGGAAAGTCCTGCGTGAATATCTATTTTTTTAAACAAAGTTGAACGTTCTAAGGTCTAAGGAGATTCAATCAGTAAAATGAAGACATCAGTTGGGTTTGTAATACATGTTAAAACAGAATAAAAGCCTTTTTGCGGCATAAAACCGATCTTTGAAGTTTTCTTGAACTAATATTAAAATCTCGTCTCGTTCTCGCGAGATCTGTGATTTGTCTCGTCTCGTGAGTTTTGTGTATCGTTACACCCCTATTGAAAAGCAATCCCATATTTCCTAAAAACAGAACCAAGCGGAAGGATGTACAACAAAAATAAAAGAGGGCCCAAAACTGAGCCCTGCGGAACACCACATGAGAGTGGAGCAGAGGAGGACCTATGTCCATCAAGACAGACACAAAAAGTACGCTTGGTCAGATAAGATTTAAACCAATCTAAGGCTATATGACCAATGCCCACCCACTGTTCCAAACGTGTGATTAAAATGTTGTGATCCACTGTGTCAAACGCAGCTGATAGATCCAACAACACCAAAACAACGCAGTCACCAGAATCAGTCGCCAAGAATATATCGTTAAAAACTTTTAAAAGAGCTGACTCTGTGCTATGAAATGATTTAAAACCGGACTGAAAAACCTCTAAAATATTATTTTCAATGAGATAGGCCATTAGCTGATTATAAACTACCTTCTCAAGAATTTTTGAAACGAAGGGCAATTTAGAAATTGGTCTGTAGTTCGCCAGGACAGCAGTATCCAAGTTTGATTTCTTAATTAGAGGCTGGACAACTGAATGTTTCAGATTTTCAGGAACAGCACCTGAGGACAGGCTACTATTCACAAGAGCAAGGATCGAAGGACCTATACATAGTTCCCAGACACGCCCCCAACCGGTTTCCGCACCACATCTGAAGGCAGAGAAGGCAAAGATGGCGAACAGCCAGAGCAAATTATACGGACAAAAACACGAGCTACCACAGCTTCACCAAGGAACAAGAGCAAACTGGCAGTGGTCGAGTTAAATGAGTTTGAGAAAGAAATCATGGCAGACGAATCAGACAACTTGTCACAAAGTAGTTACTCCGATATCATTAATTATTTAATTACTACAAAGAGCGCACACCGGCTTCACAGCACACCGGCTTCACAGCACAGGGCTTCACAGCTTTAAATCCAAAAAAGATGTGTAAACTGTCTCAATCATATCTAACCAGCTAAAAAAAGGTTTAACTAAAATAACACACAGCCAGCACAAACAGTCCAGGCTGAACACAGACCAGAACCAGCACTTTGAGTGTTACCGTGTTGGAAGTTAGCATGTTGTTAGCATCTGGAGCGGATGGTCCCTCGAGAGGTCGGACGGCGTGGATCCGTCGCGGCCGCGGGGGCACGTCCCATGGGACCGACGCGTCGCCCGCACGACTTGGCTCCCGTCCTCCTTCTCCCACTGGGACGGTCTCCCCGCCGGTCCCGGTGGACCGTGAGGAGGCCGCGTTAGCGAGATGCTAAGCTAGCCACAGCATGCTGTCGCTAAATAAAAAATAAATAAAAAAACAGCTCTAACACACAGACAGTTGTACTCTAACATTGTTCTGACATAGTTTCACAAAATGATTTATGTAGAATATTTTGTTTACCGGCCAAAAGGACGACGTCTTCCAGAGCAGATCCGAGCCAGACTCAGAGAGAGGGGCTGCAGTCAGCTTCTCCGATGAGATAAATCCTTCACGTTTACTTTTTTTTTGATTAAGTGAAACCTGCGCGTTGCCCAAACGTCTACCCGACTGGAACACCCACTGACACAACACGAAGTAACCATTGCAATTAATTAGAAATTAACAAAAAAAACAACGTGAAAAATGGACATCCATTAGAACGCGCTCCAACTACTGCTTTGCCTACCTGTGGGAGGGTCAAAAAGGACAACCCACAGATGTGACGTCACATGGGAACTATGTATAGTAAGAAAAACCTCATTGAATAGTCGAGGTGGAATAGCATCGTCTGGAGAACCAGTTGGTTTTAAGTGGCTAACGACCTCCTGCAGGGAATGCAAAGTCACACATTCAAAGCTATGAAAAATAGCAGAGCAAGGCACAGTATCTACAGGGTCATGAACAGTGGGTATGATCTGGGCCCTAATAGAAGTGACTTTCTCAACAAAGAAGTGTAAGAAACTTTCACAGAGAGCAGGGGAAGTCTCCACAATAGCACCATGTGGGGCATTTAAAACAGAATTAATAGTTCTAAATAAAACAGCAGGATTGTGACTGTTAGATACAATGATATTAGTCAGGTATCTTCTTTTGGCATCTTTTACAGTCCTTTGATAACAGCGCCAACATTCCTTCAATATTTGGAGTGACACCTGCAAGTTATCATATTTCCATTTACGTTCAGCTTTACGACAGTTTCTCCTGGCAGCCCGAGTGACATCATTTAACCAGGGTTCATGTTTGGATTTTGCAGGTCTAATTTTTAATGGTGCCACCGCAGTGTTTCCCCTACCATTATACAAGCGGGGTGCCCCACCCCGCCAACAGAACTGAGCACCCCGCCTACCAAACCGAACTTGCCCCCCCCACCCGGCACTGACATAGCACTAAGCTGCACAAAATACAGGCTCTCTAGCTAAAAAGCTAAAGGGGCCTCTTCCCTAATGCTGAAAGCTCCCTACCCTGCTCAAAAACTGTTGGTACAAGCTTCGCTCAGACATGTCTCCATCCCTCCCCATCAACAAAAATTATGGATGAGATGAGCACCCCGCCATGGCAAGTTAACTAGGGGAAACACTGCACCGAATCCAGCGCTGCTTTGCTGGTAGAATAAAACCAGTTGCTGATATCCTCGGTTTCATTTCCCACAGTCTCTGGGATTGTACAGTTCTCATTAAAAACAGAAGAAAACTGAACAGCAGTGGAAGGGTTAAGAACACGACAGAGCCGAACTGCAGCACATGGTTTAACTTTGGTAATGGACTGCTTTATCTCAAATAAAACAGGCATATGGTCTGAAAATAATGGGTCACCAATCACTAAGTTAAAAACTGGTAGACCAAAAGATAAAACCAAATCAAGTGTGTGTCCAAACTCATGAGTAGCACCAGTCACAAACTGCACAAGATTAAAAGAATCAATAACATTAAGAAACGACTGAGCCATAGGTGAAGTAGGACAACAGACACGGATATTGAAATCACCAGCCAATAAAATTTTGTCATACCGTGGCATGATATCAGCCAGGAAATCAGAAAAGTCATTTATAAAATCTTTGTTGTACTTTGGCGGCCGATAGACCACCGCACACAACACAGTGTGGGAGCTACCAAGTTCAAAGAGACCAAGCTCAAAGCTACCAAAACGGGCTGGAGGTAATTGTTTACAAGTAAAACAGTTCTTAAAAACTGTCACTATTCCTCCTCCTCGACCCGTCATCCTCGGAAAATTAAAGTAGCAGCAGTTCGGCGGCAAAAGTTCATTAAAGACGCTGGACTCACCCAAACCACTTGTCCATGATTCGGTTATAAACAAGAAATCCAGGCCTTGAGAGGAAAAGTAATCCTTGATGACGAATGTTTTGTTAGCTAGCGACCTAGCATTTATCAGACCGATCCTGGTCGAGATCGGCGGATCTCCGCCACCATCTGGCGTCCGAGATTCCCGGCGAAGAGAT
>JBBPBX010058019.1:0-22237 GCA_038048925.1 Garcialebias charrua
GTTCACCTCACAAGACCCACGGAGCATGTGGAAGGGTATTAAATGCATAACAGATTACAAAGGCAAGAGCAAACAATGCCCCAGGGACCCATCTCTGCCTGATGCCCTCAATAAGTTTTATGCACGTTTTGAAGATCCAAACAGACCAGCTAGCACCAGACTCACCTCATCACCAGATGAAGAGCATCTCAGAGTGACCGCAGCAGAAGTGAGAGGCAGTCTCAGAAGGATCAATCCTCATAAAGCAACCGGACCAGACAACATCCCAGGGAAAGTTCTGAAGGAATGTGCGGACCAGCTCTGTGAGGTGCTGGCTGACATCTTCACCACCTCACTTGCACTGGAGTCAGTTCCCACCTGCCTGAAGACCGCGACCATCATCCCAGTCCCAAAGAGCTCCACAGTGACTGGTCTGAATGACTATAGACCGGTGGCCCTCACCCCGATAGTCGCTAAATGTTTTGAGAAACTGGTCATGTCCCACATCAAGACAACCGTCAACATCAACGAGGACCCTCATCAATATGCATACCGCGAGAACCGATCAACAGAGGACGCCATCTCCTCTTTGGTCCACACTGCTCTCACTCACCTGGATCAGAAGGACTCATACGTGCGCATGCTCTTTGTGGACTTCACATCTGCCTTCAACACCATGATCCCCCAAACTCTGATAGACAAACTATCCACACTTGGACTAAGCCCCTCCATGTGTAACTGGGTACTAGACTTCTTAACAAACAGACCACAGTCCGTGAAGATCCACAACTTCTCCTCCTCCACCATAACCCTCAGCACTGGCTCTCCCCAAGGATGTGTGCTGAGCCCTCTTCTGTTCACTCTGCTCACATATGATTGTACAGCCACACATCCAGGCTGTCATATTGTTAAGTTTGCAGATGATACAGCGGTGGTGGGATGCATCACAAACAATGATGAGTCCAGCTACAGACAGGAGGTGGAACACCTGGAGAGCTGGTGCAAAGAGAATAATCTTCACATGAATGTGAAGAAGACAAAGGAGATGATTGTGGACTTCAGAAGGAACAAACACACCCATGCCCCACTGAACATAGGTGGATCTGCAGTGGAGGTGGTCTCCAGCTACAAATACTTGGGTGTACACTTGAATGATAACCTCAGCTGGAGCAACAACACCACCAGCCTGATCAAGAAAGGTCATCAGAGACTCTACTTCCTCAGACGGCTGAGACGAGCTGGTCTGAGCAGCCCAGTCCTCACCTCCTTCTACAGGTGTGCAGTGGAGAGCATCCTGTGCTCCAGCATCAATGTGTGGCATGGAGGCTGCACAGTTGCAGAGAGGAAAGCTCTACAGAGAGTGGTGAAGGCTGCACAGAAGTCTGTTGGAGTCAGTCTCCCCACCATCACAGACATTTACACCTCCAGATGCAGGAAAAGAGCCACCTGCATCATGAAAGACCTCACTCACCCAGCACACTCACTCTTTGCCCCACTCCCCTCAGGACGGAGGTTGAGGAGCATCAAATGTAGAACCACTAGACTGAGGAACAGCTTCTACCCTGAGGCTGTTAGACTCATGAATAAATAAATAATGAGAATAAACACTGCAAAATATCACATCATGCTGATGCTGATCTGTTTTCTTGTTGCTGTGTTCATCTGTGACCATCTGCTCATACAGACTCATGTTCGTGCTGCTGTTTATAATGATGTTTTTCCACTACATTAGGGCTTAGTGTATTACTAGTTGATGTTTCTCTTAGTTAATTCTAGATGTTATTACTGTTTTTCTCTTGCATTTGTTGTTGGATGTAACTGGGACCCCGTGTACATAATCTCATTTTCATCACATGTACCACATGCGGTGCAAATGACAATAAAGACTCTCTGACTCTGATAACTTTCAGTTTTTATGCTAGCTGAACATGTTTGTGCCTCAATTCTGTGACAACGGTGTGTTTTCTCTGCAAACCTTGTGTGAAAGTTGTCCGCTCTCTGGCCTCATGCCACAGGAAATTGTTGAAGTCGTAATTTAAACGAGGAATATTAAGCAGAACTCTGACCATGGTGGCTACCAACGCTGCACATCTTTTTACTCAAATGATGTATACTGTTTTAAACGTCTTGATCAGACTGCTCCGTGACAATGATGAGCTTTGAAAGGCAGTGTGTCAGTGGCGTTAACGGATGAAATCTCTATTTATAGTCTCGTGTTAGGACGTGACACTACTCATTAGTTTGAACTCCTCCCGTCAAAGTTGGTTCAGGAGTTTTGTTGATGAGAAAAAACATCAGATGACTAAAATACTTTATTTTTCCTGAGACACACATACTGTAGTATCTTTGCTGGGGAATTAAACAGTAAATTTATGCATGCACTGTATATATTGTTCATGCCTATTATGGCAAACACACCTGCACACATGTACTTGAGCTAGATAAAGCTACCGTAATGCTTGTCGACTGTTGTTGATGCCATAAAAAGCCTTTTATGTGGCCCACGCTGAGTATAGCAAACACCATGTTTTACAATATGTTTTGTAAAAGCTTTGACTATTCGTGTGCGCTTTGTCTCAGATCAGTATTCAATCTAATTGACTCATACAGTAAGAAATAGAAACAGTATACTTCATATTGGCTAATCACAAACATCTCCTCAGTTGGCCACTTTATTCTGACTACTTTATTTTACTCCTTTGACTTTGTTCATCTCTGTGCAAGCTCTAAATATAATTGTTTTATTGAGCTTCATTTCTCATAAAGTGTTTTGGACCACTTCCATCATAATCCCAGTTGTCCTCCTCTTATTGAGTGAAACATAACCTCAAGTGATGGCTTCACAGTATTGGCCACAGCTGTCCATGCGGCATAAAATTCTTGTTCAGTCTGCAGAATTACATGCTCAGTATTGGCCACAGCTGTCCATGCGGCATAAAATTCTTGTTCAGTCTGCAGAATTACATGCTCAGTATGCACACACACTTGTTTTGTAAATCAAAAACCTCTGATCCATTAAATGTTTAAAAAACCCAAAGCTTATATGTGGTTAGAGCGATGTACCAGATCTTCGTAATCTTTTGAGAACATTCTTTTTCATCCGGTATTTGGACATGACTGCCAAAGTATTTCACTAATTTATTTAAGTACAAAATCAGAATGCAATCCAGTTTAATTGTAAATGAAACATATTTCTGTTCAATGTAGCATTTTTGTCAAATGCAGTTTAACGCATTACCACCCCCTCAAAAAAAAAAAAAACAGTTTTACATGCTCACCTTTCAGAAATAAAAAATACTTGAAATACTTAAAAACTTTAGAAGAACAGCAAACCATTATCATCCAATAAATATTTCATTTATTAAAGTGTCGTATTTCTAATAAGATCACATACCGGTAGTAAAAAATAATTATCTGAGCTTGCACATGAAGCTGAGTCAACACAAGGTTTTCTTCTTAGTTTCAGCTGGTATACATTGATATAACTGATCCAATGCATGTGCTTTCAACATTGTTTCAATGGCCAAGAAATAATAGTAACAACTGTGTGCTGACAATATTAATTAATTCAAGCATGAAAGGAGAGCTCTAGGATAATTAGGGCAACCTTATACTGTAGGTTCATGTGTGATTCAGTCAGAAGTGTAATATTCATGACCATATTCAAATCATTTTGAAGAAAAGTTTTGTTTCTTGAATACCAGACATTTCTAGATGACTGTGCCATTTTGCCATTTTTATATTAAGTACCATAAAGCCAAGGTTCTTATGTCATGTGCAAGTAAAGCACTGTTTGGATCCACCTACATGTGGAAAAAGTAGATATCTTTTGAAAGATTACCAGCATTTTACTAGTTTGCACTATAGCTCCTTTTATTCCAATCCTAATTCTGATAGGAATGAAAGAACAATATTTATTTTAATAAAAACAGACTGCACCCCGTCAAGGACTAATAATAAGAGGCAAGAGCAAACTACTTCATAGAATATATTGCTGCTCAATCTGCCTCTCACACACAGATACACACAAGCACAAAACTACCCGTGCAGTTGATTGCTTTAATGAATCCTGTCATTATAGTTGTGAGGACATGGCTAAACCTGTTTCTCCTCATCTAATTTTCTCCCCTTTCATGATCCAGCCTGTGTGAGAGAGGAGCGAGTTGCACAACCACAATGAATTTGTGATTAATTTTCAATTAAAGCTCTTGATTAAATCCATTTATGGATTGTCTCAGCAGCAGGGACGTCATTAAACAGATGTGTGAGTTACTCTGAGAACGTTTTACAAATCAAACTCTGACTATCTACATGGAAGTGAGAGTTTACAACACTTTGGAGTAAAACATTAAGGTGGCCTCTGATGGTTGCCCTGCTTCTCTGGGCTGATTAAGAAAAAAGTAAGAACACTGAAACTTTTACAAAGGCTATATGTGTTTGTGCATGTGTGTGTGTGACTCAAGGAGAGATTTTGATGATAAATGAGTGACCTTGCTTTAAGAGCTCAATGTCCCTCTGGAGTGTGGCTTGACTGTTGAGTTGGGCCCTGCTGCGTGTTTGTCTCTGTGTGCATCTGAGCTTCCGTGTGTTTTCATCTTGTTTGTACACGTAACAGATGCATAGTTTCTGGCATCTGTGAGCATCCTTCTTAAGTATAGTTGAGTGCAAACGATTTCACCACTAGGGAGAACAAGAAAAAAGAAAAAAAAAAAACACAAATATGCAGCGTGTTGGCTTGCTAAAATTACTAACTCCTTCAAAAGCTTCTGCAAAAGCAGCAGGGGACGTGCAATGAAAACATTGGCAGATAGCCTGCGTTTGTGAAGTATCTGTTGTAGCAGGGTGTGATTTAACTACTATCATTCCTGCTTATGTCTTCTGCATCTATATATTTTCTACATATGAGATGCATATGCTCATGCCTCAACTGAAACGAGAACGCTCCCCTCCCCTCCGACAATCCAGATGGCAGCTAGAGCAACAAGGCTTTATTGCTTCGTCGAAATGTCAGTGCACAGCATGCACATCTGGTGTTCGAGTGTGACACCCTGAGATGTTGTAGGGAAACGTAATAACATATCTGTTCATTATTGTTCTTGGGTGGGCCAACTTTTCAGATCCAAATCATTCCAAACCAAGGCTTGACATGTTTTATATGTATGGGTAGTCTCACGAGGTCTTACTTTTAACGATGAGTAATGTTGATGCATCAGAAAGCGTCCATGAATTTTTATGAATGTGTCAGTGCAGCGCTGCACTCCAAGTTTTGTTTTTCTGTTTTTTTTTCTAGTACTCTTTATCTAACAAATGTTTTAGTTAGTGTCACATTGGCCCTGTTGTTGCTCTGTGAAGGGCCAGAGCGGACCACTGGCATGAAGCATGATGAATCACATTATAAAATATGCCAGCTGGTCACTTTCATAATATTGCAGGGTGATGGCCACTAATGGCATACACACTCGTCAGGCATACTCACAGTGCATTTCCTGCTCCTATGTGTGGTTGATTGTCTTTTGTATTTTATTGTACCGGATCTTTTAATTTGTCCAAGATCATCGTTCATCATCCAGGGTCTGGACATAATGACCAAGCATTTAACAAATTTACATGAACACTAAGTCATAATTCATTTCAGTTTATTTCTAAATCAAAACAGTTCTGTCCCATAATTTTTTAATGCAGTTTATTGCATCACTAAGGAATACATGTTTTTCATACCCATCGTTAAAGAAAAAAAAAAGACAATTTATGAACGCATAGAACTACTTACCATCACAATCAGACTAGTTTTTTGTTTATTAAACGGTCACGTTCCTTACAACGTATACAGTAAACAATGATCTGAATTTGCACATAAAGCTGAGTCAAGAAATGATTTTTTTGATACTTTCAGTGGATAAACATTCAGTAAATACAATGAATAATTTGCATGTGCTTTCAACGTTATTTAAACTGCTCCAGATTTAAAGTCACCTAAATTTTAAGCTTTGCGTTGGCTGGATGAGAGTTGCAGGAACAGTCTCACTAATAAATTATAATCTTGATGTCATGTGGCAAGTCATTACACACACACACACAGTGTGGACTATAGATTTCTAGACTACTGCTGTGCTAGAATATTTAAATTTTCACAATTAATTTTGTCGAAATACAGCATACGATCCCACAAAAAATAGGAATTTGTACAAGAAAAATAAGCTTGTTCACAAGTGCTGCTGCTCACTCCTCCCTGACTCAAATGAATATGATCACCAGCGGATGCGCTCATGGTGTGGGAGTCTGATTTTACCAATTACACCTTCCATCACAGAATATTCCCATATTGTGTCCATCGCCTGTCACTGGAAATTCACCAGCAATGTTTGCACAATGTATTTTTCTTAAACTTCAATGATATATCTTGTGTTTTTCCAAACAAACTACCCCATTTATATGTACATGTAGATCAAGTGGTAAAGTACTGCTTTTCTTACATTTCTTTATAGTTTGTCGCACAATCAACTCTGGCTAAAGCTATTTTGAATAATGTGCCAGTTTTGCAAAATTTGAAATGGACAGAAACAAACTGATGTCGCAGGATCCAAACTTGATTTCTAAGTGACATTAGCATTTTTATTTTTTTTGGTTTTATACTTTTGTAGTGTGGGAGCTGGCACTGTCTACCGTAAAAGCAAACAAACAAACAAAACTGTAAACTTCTGTAACAATGACAACGTTTTACTGAAGACCATAGTAATCAACAAGCAAAAAGCTAAGAATAGATCTTGAAAAGTAGAGAAGTTTGCCTTGATATGGATGTCTGAGCAGGCAAAAGAAGTGCCGGTGATCAGAATAGCGACAGAGCATAGAAAATGAGGAAAAATGATGACAAGTCTGAATAATTTTGCAAGTAACATATGAGAGGGTGATCTTTGATGGACATCAGTGGAACCGCTCTGTGCTGTGGAAGAAACATAATGATAGAGCATAGAAATAGCTGCCTCATAAGGCGGCAACGCTTCAGCATATACATACTTTAAAATATCCTTGTTGCAGGAAAAGTGACTACATGTACACTGTTGATTTCCAGTCTGCGGTCTTACAGAGAAGAGTCCATCTGTGACTTTCAAGTCTGCAGTTGTTGTTTAATGAGCTGTTCTGAAATAAACTTGTCAGAACTCCAAAGAGAATTAGTTTACGGTATGCAAGTACAGTACTCTAAGTCAGAGTTGAATAACAATACACAATTTCCATCAGTTTAACAAAATCATGATCTTTAAATCTTTAAATCTAACACCAGTAATCATAGTCACATGTTTTTGTCTTTAAAATGCGAGTTTTTACTAATAATCACATTATTGTTGGCAAAATACGTTCTACTCTGATTATTTTCAGCAATGTCATGACTAGCATCTGGTGAAAATGTCCTTTCATTGTTGACACATTTTCACTTTGTCTAAAAATCTTTTTATTCTCTACTTGCTTTACCAACATAATCTCAGGTAATGACTGTTTTCTTTACATTTGGGCTTTTCATACCATTGTAGATGGACTGTGCAATTTTTCTACGCAATCTCATGATGTATATATTTAATCTTATTTTTATTTTGTTTTGACACTAAGGGTGGCCAAGTTTTTGCATGCCACTGGGTACTTGCATATTTACATGTGTGCATTTAGTTCAGACCCCCTTACAGTGTTTCTGTAAGAGTGTGCGAGTGGACGTCTGCCCTTGTGGCTGGCTTAGCTGCAGATAAGCCATAACCTGTCACCGGAGGTCAGTGGAGTTCTCCACACATGGATGACCACGTTAGATGCTAGAGGCTGCACAGCTTATAGAGGTTCCCAAGTTAACACCTTGAAATAAAGACTCAAATTAACCAGTAACTCTGGGGCTATGCACTAATGTGTCAACCTCTGTAGTACTGTAATTGCCAGAACTTATGATGCACCGGTTTTGATCATGTTGTCAAGCTAAAGAATCAAATAAACCTCCAAAGTTCAGACTTTACTTACTTTCTGAACCCACTTTACTCTTTTCAGGGTCACCGGGTGGTAGCTGTGGTGGTGTGAGTGAGGGAAGGTGTTGTCAGTGGATGAGAAACAGGGTAACCCGGAACATAAGAGTCAATTCATTACAGGAAACACAAGACAGACATCTACCGTATGCACACATATTCACACCCAAGGGAAATTCACAACTACCAGTTGCCTGTTTTTAGACCAGAAGCTATAGTACTTTTAAGAATCGTGTGTTTGCACAGGGAAGAAAAACTGACGTAGACACAGATTTGAGTCTAAGCTCTTCCTCCACACACCTGGGTCACAACATGTTCCAACTCCTCCCGTCTGGCAGACGCTACAGATCTCTGTCCACTAAGACTGTCAGACACAAGAACAGTTTCTTCCCCCAAGCCATCATCAACAGCTGATCATCAGACATCAATCAGCGTGACCCCCAACCCATTCCCAATCCCCATGTGATCATTCCTTAGAGAGACATTTTCTAGAGAGACACGAACAGCCGGAAACAAATTCCTTGTGTGTGTCAACATACTTGGCCAATAAACCTGATTCTGATTCTGATTCCTACAATGAAGTGCTAGAGCAACCACCAATTCACTTTGCAAACTTTCTAAATTTCAGCTCTACATAATGTAGTTCCTTGTTTGATGATAAGAAACCGGCAGAGAAGCTATAAATCCAATGCACAAAACATGACCCATAAAGTTGTAGTTGTGATCAATGTGCATCCTTTTAGGTCTGCAGCTTTAAAACACACTTAGCTAGACCTGCATTATGGCGGATTCCAAAAAACTAAACAGAACATTGCTAGTGCTTTGTTTACATCTTTACCTTACTGCATATTCACACCTCTCAGCATTAGAAGTAGGCAATCATGTCATTTTGTGTGCTTGTTTGTTTGTCTGTTCGCTAGCAGTATATTTCATGAACACGTGGACATGTTTTAATGAAACTACCTCCCTTAATCATCAGATGGACATCTACAATTGATAACATTTTGGAATCAACCCATCTCAAGATGGCCACAACAGCAAATTACCCTTTGCCAACACAAATATTCAAAAAGGCCTATGAAGCTTTTAAATTTACAAATAACAATAATATGAGCAATAATAGGGATTATTTTCATTAAAAGCTTTTCATAAATGTTATTTATTTATGTTCACCAAAAACTGGTCTTGTTAGTGGAATTATGAGTCACATCAGACACAGACACTCTGTCACTGGTTCTTGATGTCAGAGTCCTTAAAGACAGTAATGACATTGCACCTTTCTAAAGCACCAGTTGCTATGTGTATTAAACAGTGAGTCTGTGGATTTATGCATGTGTCAGGTAACCCCCATGTGCTGCGCCTGCAGAGCTTCACCATTAAAAGAGAGTGGGATACCTCACTTATGTCAACTGTTTTTAATTAACTTCAAGGTTGGACATGTGAAATTTAATATGGGAAATTAAAGATGTTAATTTCCTGCTTTGCAGACAGTGTGCTGGTACGAATAAATTACATTAAATCATAGAATGGTCTCAGTGCTTAGAGCCTCTGAGAAGAAAAGTCACGTCATTGCACACTGTTCTCATGAAACAGTAAGAGAGAGAGGTAAAGAAATGATTGAGGGATACAGCAATTGGCTGTTTTAGTGTGAATGGCTCCTGTGGCACTTCTCTATCTTTATAAAACAAGGTTGAAATGGTTTAAATAGCCAAATATGAAAGAGAGAAAAAAATAGAATTTTTTTTCTTCCATTTATTGATGGTCTCCCTTCTCACCTTATAGCCATCCTCTCACTCCAATATGTATTTTTTCTTATATATTTTATTTTATTTTATATATATATATATTTTATTTTATTTTATATATATATATATATATATTAATTTTTTGTTGTTGTTGTTGTCTTACTTTCTCTTGTCTTTCTCTCAAAAAAAATAGTAGAAATTGAATCAAGTTATCTGTTTTAAAACAGGCTAAAGAGACTATTATAATTTAATTTACATAGTAAAGCACAAGACCAGTTTATTGTATGCTGCAATTCAAGACCATGCGGCCCTTCTTTCAACCCACCTGTCATGACTGAACAAGTGTCCGCAGGGTCAAAATCAGAAAACCATTGTTCCACCTGCTCTCAAGTGTCATCTGGTGGGACTTCGATTCAGAGAGGGATGAGAATCTGCACCTTCAAATCTGAGGCCATGGTCCTCAATCAGTAAAGGGTGGATTGCTGTCTTCAGGTCAAGGGTGAGGTTCTGCCTCAAGTGGAGGTGTTCAAGTATCTTTGGGTTTTGTTCATGAGTGAGGGAAGAATGGAGCTTGAGATTGGCAGACAGATTGGTGCAGCGTCTGCAGTATTGTGGACTCTGTACCGGTCAGTTGTGGTGAAGATGGAGCTGGGCTGTAAGGCAAAGCTCTCTGTTTACCGGTCAGTCTATGTTCCTACACACACCTAAGGTCACGAGCTTTGAGTAGTGACCGAAAGAATGAGATTGCGGACACATGCAGTTAAAGAGAGTTTTCTTTGCAGGGTAGCTGGACATAGAGTGAGAAGTTCAGTTATCCGCAAGAGACTCAGAGTAGAACCACTGCTCCTCTACATCGAGAAGAGCCAGTTGAGGTGGTTTGGGCATTTGGTAAGGATGCCCCCTGGGCGCCTCCCTAGGGAAGTGCTTCGGGTTTATCCAACTAGGAGGAGACCCCAGGGAAAACCCAGGACAGGCTGGAGAGACTATTCCTCTCAGTTGGCCTTGGAATGTCTTGGAGTCCTCCAAGAAGAGCTGGAAGAGGTGGCTGTGGAAAGATATGTCTGGGCCTCCCTGCTCAAGCTGCTGCCCCCGCGACTCAACTTCAGAACAAGCAGATGATGATGAATGGATGGATAGATTCAGAGAAAAGCAAACTTTTTGTTAGCCTTGTGTGACCTACTTTGTGGGCAAATCCCCCCCAAAAAATAAGGACAAATGCAAATCCTCATGTAAAATTTCAAAAGTTAGTAGTAAATGCACGGTTTGCAAGGTTTTGTCTTTCTTTTAAACCATAACGTTATTTGTATCTTTATAGATATTGACAGTGTGTCCTCAAATTGTCTTTTTCTAAAGCTACTCCCTTCTGCAGGGGTGCTAAAGACAGCAAGCACGCATGAAGGATTTGTCAATTGCTTTCACACCAAAGGCCTTTCCTGAAGAATCCTTGTTTGAACCTGCTGTTTCAGCAATACAAGAGTGCAACATTGACTGTAGCCCCATGTTTACTATTGGAATGTGGCACAGGAAACATTAGTTCATGTGCATTAAAATATACTGTATGTATATAGTAGTCCCTCATCTATCATCGGGGATCCGTACCCTGAAGTCCCGCAATAAGTGAAAAACCGCAAAGTAGCAATAGTATTACAAGTAATAAGTAGTAGTTTATTTTAGTAAGTGTGTATATACTGTATACTGTATATTTTAAACCCTTCCCACACTCTTGCAATATTCCAAACAATGTTTCTAAACTCTAAACACTCTAAAAGAGCACAGAATGTCCTGATTTCAGCTCCCTGCCTCCGCTTCTCTCAGCCATCTGCAAGCGCTCTTAGCCACGCCCACTTCTATGCTCTGCACGGAAAACAGCTGATCAGCTGCAGCAGGAAGTTTAACCTGCAGTATGAGTTGCACAAAGATGTAGGAGGACGCCTTTTCTGCAGCTCTGGGCTGCACAAAGCTGCAGCAGGTACTAAATAATTTAAAACAATTTCCATGTTGATTGCGTGGCTCATCCATCAATCAGCCAGTTGTGTGTTATGTCCAATCTTATTTTGAAAAACTGCGATAGAGCGTGTCTGCGACAAACAAATCGCAAAGTAGAAAGGGACTACTGTATTTCTATCTTATCCTTTACATGTAATAATGTCTTATTCCATCCATATATGTATGTTTAGTACAATACCATGTAAAAAGATAAAATAAAACAATGTGACAATTTATGTACAGTATGTGTGTATGTGTAGAATATTGCCATAAGTGTAACTTTGTGTGATTTATTAAATGAGTCTTACAAAGTTTTACGACTCTAAGCTTTACTACTGACCAAATTACACTAAAAAGTAAGTGTGCATTTTTTGTGTTATGTTGGACTGCCATGAGCAGGAAGTCAATCTAAGGTATATCCCACTTCCCATCCACTGACATCTGAAATAGGCTTCTGCACCTCTGACCCTGAACAGAACAAATTGGATACACAAAATGAATAGATGGATGGACTACAATAAGGGTCAAGGTAAACGTTATTATCCCGGATGAGCAATTTGTAACTTCTCCACAACTGACTTTGCAGCAGCACTAAATGATAACTCTGCAATAACACTGTCCTAGAGTATATTTCTTCCCATAATTACTTACTTAATTGGAAGGTAATAAAATAACAATAAAGAGTAATGACCTATAATATACACGCCAAGCAGTGTGTACAGAGTATATAGAGTGTAGTGTGGAAGCTGGATCCTCTTAGTAAAGAAAGAATGGCCCTCATGCACGAACATGTTCGTATTTTTATCCTAAATTTCTCCTACTTTTGTTCGTACGAAGCGTTCGTACGAACATGCCACGTCAGATTCAACAAACTCTTCTATCCACAGGAAAAGTGTGTAAACGAGCTGCGTAAATTTAATGAATCCCACCTGTTCTATCCACCTGCGCGTGCTCGCGGAGAGGTCATTTACATAATTCCCACCCCTCAAAACACCATATAAGGCCACGTTTCCTGCCTTTTGACAGCAGGAAGTGTCCATTCATTCAAAATCAAGAAGTAAAAAGAAGAACTTCACGCGTTCGGAGATTGAAGTTCTGCTCTCAGTCGCGCTGTGGCGCACCGCTACCCCCCACCCCCCCCGCAAGTGTCGGATGTGTTTTTGAACAGAAGCATTTTAAAATGTCTCGAAACTACAGTTAACTTCATATTAATATTGTAGTGCATATGTTGTGTCTCCCGTGGGTCGTACAGTATCAGAAATCAAGAATAAATGGTTTGATCTGAAAATGGCTTCAAACAAACGTCTCGCCGCAGCACGGACAGGAGGTGGTCAAGGAATAGTCTGCGTTACCGAGATGGATGGACAATAAATGCCATGCTGCGCAAGACTCGTGCCAACATGTTTTGCAGCACAAATGAGTCATGCGCGCTCCTCCTGGTCATCGCGCAACCACATTCTGCAGGTTATATTTCGAATCAGATATAATAATCTATTGCTCCGATGGTGTTTGGCACAGCAGTCCAGCAATAGCATGAAAATCAGTCTTAATTCGTACTTGTTCTGCGGCGGTGTATGGGAATTTTATGTACCTGGGTGTTAATATGAGGAGGGCTTTGATGACCAAGGGGAGCGCACGACTCACTGAAGCCTGCGCGACACACCAGACAAATTAAACTTAAAATTATAATTCTAATTCAAACAGAATAACCTATTGTCAAGAATAATTATGGTGCGTGATTTTTTTAAACCCAAAATATTTTCTAAATAACGAAATATGAAGTTATTAGTGGGGAAATTCCGTCTGGATGACAGCAGACTGACGCTCCTAAAATATACGACAGGTCCGGACCACTCGTAAATTTTGTTCGTATCTGAAAAAAATCTTAGGATACGAAAACATTGTTGAATGCCACAAATGATCCTAAATCACTCGTACGCACAGTTTAAGAACAAATCTGTGCGTACGAACAGTTCGTGCATGAGGGCTGCTTCTAAAATTACTGGTATTTAAAGATCCACTGACATCATCTTACAAATTTGCATGAAATGATAGAAGATATATATATTTTATCATTCAACTGTGTTCGTTTTTGCAAACAAAATGATAAAATAATGAAAATTCCTTCCAAACTGAGTCTAAAATTAAAAACTGCTTTTTTCTCTGAGAATTCCGCCTACAAGCGAATGCAACATTTGTGACGTAGGAAGCAGGACCTTCAGTCTTCGTCTGCCATTAACGCATATTCATTCTCAGCCAGATCGCCTTTATTTTTTGGAAAACTTTAAAAAAGCCGGTTCGGTGTGTCGCATTTGGGTGTTCTAATATCATCAGTGAACAAGTGAGCCTTTTCACTTTCCCAAAAGATGTAAGACCTTTGTCAAAAATGGAATAAATAAAGCTGCCTCCCCTCGGACTGAGCTCCCTGTTTCCTGAACAGGTAAGAGTCAAATATACGGGAGCAGACCTAAATTAGAACCTGCTGTTTCTGCTCATCTAACTTCCTGCTTCCAAAACTAAAGACAAATAGCTCAAATCTTAACTTAGATTGATAATTTTGTTGTTTTATTTCTTGTTCGCCATGAATATTTATATGGGGCGTTCTAAAGACGTTCTCCTTCCTACGTCACAAATGTTGCATTCGCTTGTAGTCGGAATTTTCAGAGAGAAAAGCGGTTTTTAATTTTAGACTCAGTTTGGAAGGAATTTGCATTAATTTATCATTTTGTTTGCAAAAACGAACATAGTGGAATGATAAAATATATGTATCTTCTATCATTTCTTGCAAATTTGTAAGATTATGTCAGTGGACCTTTAGATAAGGGGTGATAGAGGATTAGACCAATCAGCTTGATTATACACTACCTCTGGTAGTAATGGTCACACAAGCCCATGATGTAAACAGCAGTATATAAAGCCGTTAGCATATGGTCATTTTTAAGAGTTTTGTTAAATATATTCACAAAACAATAATTCAATTCAGTTTATTTATATAGTGCCAAATCACAACAAAGTTGTCTCAGGACACTTTACAGGAACATTCACAAACCTACCCTGATGCATGCTTAATAATCCAGGTAGAAAAATCTAAAAAAGCTAAGTTTGGTCCTCTGGCCATTCAAAAAAACAAAACAAAACAAAGCAAAAGATGAAGAAGTATTTTTTTTTTGCTTTTCCCTGGGCTGCCACCTTACCGTGGTGGAGGGGTTTGAGTGTCCCAATGATCCTAGGAGCTATGCTGTCAGGGGCTTCATGCCCCTAGTAGGGTCACCCAAGGCAGACAGGTCCTAGGTGAGGGACCAGACAAAGCGCAGCCCAAAGACCCCTTATGATGAGTTCAATTAATGGAAACAATGTTCCCTCGCCCGGACGCGGGTCACCGGGGCCCCACTCTGGAGCCAGGCCCGGAGGAGGGGCACGTTGGCGAGCGCCTGGT
Organism: Garcialebias charrua; assembly: GCA_038048925.1. Lineage (NCBI taxonomy): Eukaryota > Metazoa > Chordata > Actinopteri > Cyprinodontiformes > Rivulidae > Garcialebias > Garcialebias charrua. The sequence continues at coordinate 15,144 of JBBPBX010058019.1, forward strand.
GGCCGGGCTTTTACCCATGGAGCTCGGCCGGGCACAGCCCGAAGAGGAGACGTGGGTCCCCCTTCCCATGGGCTCACCACCTGTGAGAGGGGCCAAAGGGGTCGGGTGCATTGTGGAATGGGTGGTGGCCGAGGGCGGGGACCCTGGCGGTCTGATCCTCGGCTACAGAAGCTGGCCATTGGGACATGGAATGTCACCTCTCTGGTGGGGAAGGAGCCTGAGCTAGTGTGTGAGGTTGAGAGGTTCCGGCTAGAAATAGTCGGACTCACCTCAACGCATGGCTCTGGCTCTGGAACCAGTTTCCTTGAGAGGGGTTGGACACTCTTCCACTCTGGAGTTGCCCCTGGTGAGAGGCGCCGAGCAGGAGTGGGCATACTTGTTGCCCCCCATCTTGGTGCCTGTACGTTGGGGTTCACCCCGGTGAACGAGAGGGTAGCCTCCCTTCGCCTACGTGTGGGGGGACGGGCTCTGACTGTTGTTTGTGCCTATGCGCCAAACGGCAGCGCAGATTACCCACCCTTTTTGGAGTCCTTGGAGGGGGTATTGGAGGGTGCGCCTCCTGGGGACTCCCTTGTTCTGCTGGGGGACTTCAACGCTCACGTGGGCAATGACAGTGAGACCTGGAGGGGTGTGGTTGGGAGGAACGGCCCCCCTGATCTGAACCCGAGCGGTGTTCTGTTGTTGGACTTCTGTGCTCGTCATGGATTGTCCATAACGAACACCATGTTCAGGCATAAGGGTGTCCATATGTGCTCTTGGCACCAGGACACCCTAGGTCGCAGTTCGATGATCGACTTTGTTGTCGTCTCATCTGATCTGCGGCCGCATGTCCTGGACACTCGGGTGAAGAGAGGGGCGGAGCTGTCAACTGACCACTACCTGGTGGTGAGTTGGCTCCGATGGTGGGGGAGGATGCCGGTCAGACCTGGCAGACCCAAACGTATTGTGAGGGTCTGCTGGGAACGTCTGGCAGAGTCTCCCGTAAGACGGAGCTTTAACTCCCACCTCCGGGAGAGCTTTGAACACGTTCCGAGGGAGGCGGGGGACATTGAGCCCGAGTGGGCCATGTTCCGCGCCTCTATTGTCGAGGTAGCTTATCGGAGTTGTGGCCGCAAGGTTGTTGGTGCCTGTCGTGGTGGCAATCCTCGAACCCGGTGGTGGACGCCAGCGGTGAGGGATGCTGTCAAGCTGAAGAAGGAGTCCTATTGGGCCTTTTTGGCCTGTGGGACCCCGGAAGCAGCAGATAGGTACCGGCAGTCCAAGCGGCATGCGGCTCGGGTGGTTGCTGAGGCAAAAACTCGGGCGTGGGAGGAGTTCGGAGAGGCCATGGAGAATGACTTCCGTACGGCTTCGAGGCGATTCTGGTCCACCATCCGGCGTCTCAGGGGGGGAAAGCGGTACGCGACCAACACCATTTATGGTGGGGATGGCGTGCTGTTGACCTCAACTCGGGATGTTGTGAGTCGGTGGGCGGAATACTTCGAAGACCTCCTCAATCCTACTGGCACGTCTTCCACTGAGGAAGCGGAGCCTGGGGACTTTGGGTCGGGCTCTCCAATCTCTGGTGCTGAGGTCGCCGAGGTGGTTAAAAAGCTCCGCGGTGGCAGGGCTCCGGGGGTGGATGAGATTCGTCCTGAGTTCCTTAGGGCTCTGGATGTTGTGGGGTTGTGTTGGCTTACGCGACTCTGCAATATCGCGTGGACATCGGGGGCAGTTCCCTTGGATTGGCAGACTGGGGTGGTGGTTCCCCTATTCAAAAAGGGGGACCGTAGGGTGTGTTCCAACTATAGGGGGATCACACTCTTAAGCCTCCCTGGTAAGGTCTATTCAGGGGTTCTGGAGAGGAGGGTCCATCGGATAGTCGAACCTCGGATTCAGGAGGAGCAGTGTGGTTTTCGTCCTGGTCGTGGAACACTAGACCAGCTCTACACCCTCAACAGGGTCCTGGAGGGTGCGTGGGAGTTTGCCCAACCAGTTTACATGTGCTTTGTGGACTTGGAAAAGGCATTCGACCGCGTCCCTCGGGGGGTTCTGTGGGGGGTACTCCGGGAGTATGGGGTACCAGGCCCTTTGATATGGGCTGTTAGGTCCCTGTACGACCGGTGTCAGAGCTTGGTCCGTATCGCTGGCAGTAAGTCGGGCTCGTTTCCGGTGAGAGTTGGACTCCGCCAAGGTTGCCCTTTGTCACCGATTCTGTTCATAACTTTTATGGACAGAATTTCTAGGCGCAGCCAAGGTGTTGAGAGGATCCGTTTTGGTGGCCTTAGAATCTCTTCTCTGTTTTTTGCAGATGATGTGGTCCTATTGGCTTCATCAGTTCGTGATCTACAGCTTTCGCTGGAGCGGTTTGCAGCTGAATGTGATGCGGCCGGGATGAGGATCAGTTCCTCCAAATCCGAGGCCATGGTCTTGAGCCGGAAAAGGGTAGCATGCCCTCTCCGGGTCGGGGAGGAGGTCCTGCCCCAAGTGGAGGAGTTTAAGTATCTCGGGTCTTGTTCACGAATGAGGGAAAACTGGAGCGTGAGATCGATAGGCGGATAGGTGCAGCATCCGCAGTGAAGCGGGCGCTGTACCGGTCTGTCGTGGTGAAGAGAGAGCTGAGTCGAAAGGCAAAGCTCTCAATTTACCGATCGATCTACGTTCCCACCCTCATCTATGGTCATGAGCTTTGGGTTGTGACCGAAAGAACGAGATCTCGGATACAAGCGGCTGAAATGAGTTTTCTCCGCAGGGTGGCTGGACTCTCCCTTAGAGATAGGGTGAGAAGCTCAGTCATCCGGGAGGGACTCGGAGTAGAGCCGCTGCTTCTCCACATCGAGAGGAGCCAGTTGAGGTGGCTCGGGCATCTGGTTAGGATGCCTCCTGGACGCCTCCCTGGTGAGGTGTTCCGGGCATGTCCCACCGGGAGGAGACCCAGAGGAAGACCCAGGACACGCTGGAGGGACTATGTTTCTCGGCTGGCCTGGGAACGCCTTGGGATTCCCCCAGAGGAGCTGCTCCAAGTGGCTGGGGAGAGGGAAGTCTGGGCCTCCCTACTTAGGCTGCTACCCCTGCGACCCGACCCCAGATAAGCGGAAGAAAATGGATGGATGGATGGATGAATGTTTTGTTTTTTGAATGTCCAGAGGACCAGACTTAGCTTTTTAGATTCAACTACCTAGAAAAGCCAATTTGTAAAGTTCTCTATCTAAGGAAGCCAGCAGATATGTTGAAGCTTGTCTTCGTTCCTTCGTTGAGCAAGCAGAATGGAAACAGTGGAAAGCAAAATCTCCCTTTTTAAAAGGAAGAACCAGGCTCAGGACAAGCGACCATCTGCTTTGACCGGCTGGGTTTAAGAGGCCAGAAAGGAGAGGCAAACGAACACAGAATGGTCAGTCCAGAAATAGGTGCAAGTGTACCTGAAAGACAAAAACACGTTAGGATAGAAAAAATAATCACAAATACAAAACAGGTTGAGCAGAGTAAGTAAAGACAGTAGCAGAGTGAAAAAAATGTGGTCAGTTTGTCCTCTAGCAGTCTTAGCCTATAGCAGCATAACGAAGGGACAGCTAAGGAAACCTGAAAGTTATGCACCATAACTCATGTTCCCTGAAGGAAGGGAACGAGGTGCAGCATAATTGCTATGGGAATTGCGCCCCCGCGCGATTACATGAAGGAATACATTCACGCCTTTACGGCTAGGGCGTCAACGTCGCGCCAGAGGCCCCGCCCTCTGGGTATTTAAGTGGCTGACGCCCATCCATCTTTCTCCAAAATTGCACTTCACCGAGCTTTCAGCATTGAAAAGGGCCAGATATGTTGCACCTCGTTCCCTTCCTTCAGGGAACATGAGTTATGGTGCATAACTTTCAGTTCCCTTTCAGTCAAGTTCTCTCAGTGCAACATACTTGCTATGGGAACGTAATTCATTCACGCCCTTGAAATGCTCAGTAAAATGCATGCTAGTGTGAACGTCTACCCTTGATCAGCAGGCATCTCAAGGCTACCTTCTACTGTGTGTTAGAAAGGACAGCCTGAGTGACATCACTTGCAGTAACATCCAAACTGTAATACTTTGCAAAAGTATTTAATGAGCTCCAGTTTGCAGCACCACAAATGTCTGCAACTGGTACACCCTTGAACAATGACCACGAAGTGGCCAAGCCCCTGGTCGAGTGAGCGTGCACTCCAGAGGGCACCTGTTGACCTTTGTTACTGTACGCCCCCTTAATGGGGGCGGCCGTGGCACAGTGGTAATGGCAGTCGACCTCTGATCGGAAGGTTGGAGGTTCGAATCCCGCATCTGCCCACCATGTGTCGTTGTGTCCATGGGCAAGACACTTAACCCCAAATTGCTCCCGGTAGGTCTGGATGGCGCCTTGCAAGGCAGGCTACCACTACCGGTGTATGAATGTCTGAATGAATGGGTGCATGGCTGGTATTGTAAAGCGCTTTGGGGCTCATCACAGGAGGCTGGAACGCGCTATATAAATAAGCTCCATTTACCATTTAATGGCCTCAGTCACCCAATGTGAGAGGCGTTGTTTTGATAGGGCCTTTCCGGTAGCAGGAGCTGCAAAGCATAAGAACAGTTGATTTGTTTTTCTCCATCCGGTTGTTCTCTGCACGTAAGTGCGTAAAGCTCTCACGGGGCAGAGAGCCTTCAGCCTTTCCTGTTCCTGAGTGAGGACAGGAGCAGGTGGGAAGGAGGAGAGATCAAAGTCCAGACTCCTATGATTCAAAGTCAAGACCTTGGGGATGTATGCGGGATTAGGCCTTAGGATGACCTTTGACCCATCAGGGGCGAATCTGGTACACATTGGATGTACAGACAATGCATGGAGGTCACCCACGCGTTTCGCCGAGCAAATGGCCAAGAGTAGAGCAGTTTTATAAGATAACAAATCTATCTTAACCTCGCTCAGTGGCTCGAATGGAGGATCACAGAGAGCCCCCAAGACCAGGCTAAGATCCCAACCAGGGGTCAGGATCCTGCTGGGTGGTTTTATTCTTAGCACGCCCTTCATAAATCTTATTATGATTGGATGCGCACCAGGTTTCCTGTGTCCCCAGCCTTCGTGACAGGCTGAAATAGCTGATATGAAAACTTTAATTGTTGAGAAAGAACAACCTTTTTCTAGTAAGTCCTGAAGGAAAGTCAAGAGCTGAAACAGGTCGCACGAGTAAGGAATAATATTTCTTTCTGTGCACCAAGCTTCAAAAATACACCACTTCTGTGCGTAGAGAGACTGTGTTGACATAACACAAGCACTTTGGATGGTTTTTACCACATTTTCCGGCAGGCCCGATGCCATCAGCTTGGTCTTCTCTGCCAACAAGCTGAAATTTTTAACAGCTCTCAGCCTAAACGGCGAGACTACTTCTTCCGGTGACATAGTTTGACCCTGAAGAAGAGCAGTTGGTGTATCCAGTTCCTCTCCAGGGTACTTGGAAGCTGTGACCCCTTGGGGGTCAACCAAGTTGGGGAGAAGGCCTTTTTGTTGATGTGCTACCAGGTTGCTCTGATCGAGAGTGATCGAGGACAGATGCAACCTGTTGTCCTTATTAGACAGAAGTGGAGCAGAATGTCTGTTTTCTTTCTCCTTGTTTGGGGTCATGGGACTGAGAAGCTGCGAGTTTTGTAAACAAGCAGATCTTCTGACCCCAATTTGTTTCCTGGATAGGTCCAGTTTACTGATCCTCGGCCTTAACAGAGCGTTGGAACCAGACAAACCGGCCAGTGTTTCACCCGTTGGGGGGATATTGTTTAAAAGCAGAGCTGAACCAGAACAGTGAGAACGGTCACGTGCTGCCGGATCACTGCTTGGACGTTGCATGTCGCTCATTAATGATAAAGGGACAGCTGCAACGAGCGGAACGTGGAGATGATCCTTTGTGCTTGGCAGACTTTAAATTGTCTGGTGATAGAGAGCCCAGTTCCCTTCTAACAACAGGAAGAGGAATCTGATTCAGCTCTGATTTGTTTACGCACACAGCAGTTTGAACACAATTGCTTTTGTGAACGTGTGAAGCTTGTGGTTGCCTGTGGGCTCCTGACGTGGCCCCCCGTCGTTAGATTCTGTCGGCGCGCCTCCCTGAGGCGCAGACATGTCACGTGTTTGCTTGGTTAGTGTATTGACCGCCCCGTCGTTCACAATGGAGCGGGAGCTGGAGCATGTGATCCCCCTCACCTGTCTCCATGAGGTGTGGGGGGCCTGCTTGCAGATGCCTCTGTGCCTGTCCGCTACAGACGGAGCAGAGGCACCTTGCCGGGGCTCATTGATTAGGCTAACACCCCGTGAGCCGTGAGGGAGAGGGGGATAAGGCCCCCTCCCTTTATGATGGCTGGCAGGCCAGAGGGACCTGTTCTGCTGAAGTTACTTGTGTTTTGCTGTTGTTGTTTTATTTTATTTTTGAGAGTCAATAAAACATAAAGGGGCTGTTTTTTTTAGCTTTATTCGTGCTTAAGTGTAATGACATGTTTGATTTTATGTCACTCACAGCAGGAAAAACATGATTTGTGCATGCAACAGAGTTACTAGCTTTTTGTACCGTGCTACAGATAAAGTCTGGACATGAAGAGATCATTTCCCAAACCGCGTGGGCAGGTGATCGTGTAAAAACAAGACGTGAACCTGGTTCATCATGCACGCTTTTGTCTGTCATCCCGGTTCACCGAGGAGGCCCTGTGTCTGACCGCCTGGCGGGAGATAAACCTGTTTTTGCTCCATGCGTGTTCGGTTCGAGGTGGGCCCGGCGGTGGTCTCTGCCGATGCTCATCCTCGTACGCCGGCCTCTTCTGCAGTGGGGCACGCGTTACCGAGCGGTGTCGAGGTTGCGCAGGTCTGCCTCCAACAGACTCCCTGGGAGGGGCGAAGCTTCTCCTGGGAATGCCCACCCGGAGAGCTTCAGCCTGTTTGCGCCTTTGGTCCAGCTTGGTCTGAATTCAAGCCAAAGCTTTTCCAAACAATCCCGTCGGTTCTATCTAGTGGTGGAGAAAAGGTACCTTTTGTCCCTCGGGGAGATCAGGTAAAGTCATCCAGAGATGGCGTATCGCGATGACCACTTCCAGCATGCCTCTGTCCTGAGAAACAGTGGCTGTCCCCATCATACGG
>JBBPBX010058020.1:0-15566 GCA_038048925.1 Garcialebias charrua
TGTTTGACCTTCAGCACATTTCTGTTGACAGCCTGAGCAGAGATCTTCAGCGTTGTGGCCTCAGATCAAAGTCAAAGTTTCTTTATTTGTCATTCCACCACATTGTGTTCACAGGGTAGGGCTGGGCCATATCATGTTGTTCATGATAATACTTGGAAGAAAAAAAGCTTGCCCCAGAAAATAAATGATATCATGATATGCTAATTTCATGATGATGGGGATTTTAAAGCTCCACTGACATGTTCTTTTAACTTTTCAAAAAATGGCACAACATATATAAATATTAAGATAGACCTCTGACCGTTTTTGCTAAAATAATGTTCAATGAATGAAATTTCCTCTCAAAATATTTTAAATTTAGCGCCGTTTTTTTAGACCGTAAATCCGGATTTTCCGGTCACGTGTCAGCAGAACCGATCTGACGTCACGTCCGATACTGAACTCTGCTCAAACCGTACATTGAATGGACAAAAATATAAACGCATCCGTCGAATTTAGCCAATTAAAACTACATTTTAGCGATTTGGCTTCAGTTTGGGGAAAAAAAAGTTATTTTGAGTGATGCACAACGAACGGAAAGGTTTATATTCTCCGTGTTGCTTCTGTAAGAGTTATCACGATAGCTCTGCTGCCATCTGGTGCTCAATGTGAAACCTCCCTTGAAAAAAAAAAGCAAAACGGAGAATATAAACCTTTCCGTTCGTTGTGCATCACTCAAAATAACTTTTTTTTCCCCAAACTGAAGCCAAATCGCTAAAATGTAGTTTTAATTGGCTAAATTCGACGGATGCGTTTATATTTTTGTCCATTCAATGTACGGTTTGAGCAGAGTTCAGTATCGGACGTGACGTCAGATCGGTTCTGCTGACACGTGACCGGAAAATCCGGATTTACGGTCTAAAAAAACGGCGCTAAATTTAAAATATTTTGAGAGGAAATTTCATTCATTGAACATTATTTTAGCAAAAACGGTCAGAGGTCTATCTTAATATTTATATATGTTGTGCCATTTTTTGAAAAGTTAAAAGAACATGTCAGTGGAGCTTTAAACTCCTGTTACCTTAATAAAAACCACACAAGAATAAACAAGAGAATTGAGTTTGACACGAATCATGAAACTTTGCAAAGGGGACATGCTTTGTAGTGTACTTCCGAAACTAGTTTAGTCTCGGAACACACTCCAGCACATATCCGAATTTATTTCTGTTTCATCGAGTATTTATAAGAGAAAGAGGTGGAGTTTGACAAGTTACACAAACTCTGACATCTTACAGATAAACTGGAGTCAGGATTCTGTTTGAGGCAGGAACATCTAATCAAAACATTGTCAAGGCTAAAAGACTTTGTCTTTTCTGTATCAAGGGGAAAAACAAACAAACCTGTTTGTACTATCAAATATAAGTGTTTGAAGGGAACAGAGAATATTTGATATAAGTGAGCTGGGTAAGAATTATTGTGTCAGAGTAATTAGTTTTAGATGATAAATGTTGAACATCTCCATCACATGACGTAATTACGTCAGTGTTTGCCCCGCCCTGATAACAGAACCGAACTCGCAGAACGACCGAACTGAACTGTGCACACACGCACACACCGTCCACCTGTCGGTACTGACGTAACGCTAATTAGCTGCACACAATACTAGCTAGCTAAAATGCTAAAAACAAACAACTTGCGGCTCGGCTGTGCTTCTCCATCCAGCTCTAAACTGCAGGTACAGACACGCAAATCAGCTGTCTCCACAGTCCATGGATCAAGAACAGAGGCAGGTGATGAAAGAGAGAGCATCAGAGAAGTGAATCATTCCTCCAGGAACAGAAGTTGAAACGCCACAAGCTTCAGGGTCAGCTGATCACCTTGTTACAAGTTCTGGAAGTTATTCCTCATTTAAAGGAACATATATTTTGTTGTATGTTAAATTTATGCTTGACAGATGTTAAGGTTTAATTTTATTTAGTTATTTTAGGAAACTACACCTGCACTCTAGTTTTTGTGGTGGATTTTGTTGATCTATATTTTGTGCAGACTTTTTCAATCTAAATAACACAACATTTTTATTTTTATACTTGAGACTGAATACTTTACTAAATACTGTAAAGTAATTTCAGTTAAATTATCCCTTGTTTTTTTGTTTGTTGTTTGTTTTTATATAATACTGCAAAGCAACATGTTAAGTTAATTTAGTCAAACTATGATTTCTGTTTTTTGTTTTGTTTTATCACAAAATGTATTCAGCAGCACGGTGGCACAACTGGTAGAGCTGCTGCCTCTCAGCGAGAAGGTTGCCGGTTCAAATCCCGGTCCGGGGCCTTTCTGGGTGGAGTTTGCATGTTCTCCCCGTGCATGCGTGGGTTTCCTCCGGGTACTCCGGTTTCCTCCCACAGACCAAAAAACATGCTTGTTAGGCTGATTGGTGACTCTAAATTGACCCTAGGTGTGAGTGTGAGAGTGGATGGTTGTTTGGTGTGAGTGAGACAGGTCCCTCTTGTAAATGAGTCCCCGTGACTCAACGAGGCTAGCCTGTATAAATAAAGGTTGAATGAATGAATGAATTCTTGTCAGAATACACTGAAATATCACAATATTATATTTGAGCCATATCGCCCAGTTACAGCCAAAAAAAGTATTAAAATGTAAAAGAAAACCAGTAACAAGATCTAAGATATGAACTAAGAAATGCACTAAGCACTAGGGGTGTAACGGTACGCTAAAATCACATTTCGGTTCGGTTCAACTACAAAGAGGGCTCGGTTCGGTTTATTTTCGGTACAAAAAAAAAGACAAATTAAAGACTTACAAAATGTTTATTTTGAAAATATGCCAAAAATATGTTTGTATTGTATTGTAGTAATAAATAAAAGTGACCCATTTGGATGATATTTTAAATAAACAGCACTCTACAATAAATAAACTATATTAACAATAATAAAAATCTTAATAAATACAATAACAGTCAGAACCAGAACAATAAGCAGCAACAGACTGTTTACAATCTAACTAATCAAGTTTTTGTCCAGTAGCAGCAGTGTAGCTGTATTTGTCCTCATTACTGTACTCACAACCTATTCTTGGACCATCTCCTCCAGCTGGGACAGGTCCTGGAAAAGGTCAGAGTTCAGTTCAGTCATCACACACTTCTTAGCTGCAGGTGATCTCTGGTGGATGTCCCTGAAGAGGAAGGAGAGAGCAGCTACCTCTGTCCCAGACTGGAAATAAAACAGAGATAAATAAAAAAAATAAGTTAAGATTATGATTTTAAATAAAAAAGATTATTTAGATAATAATAATAAAAGAACAATACCTCTTCTTGAACGGTTGAATCTCTCACTCATCATCATGGCAGGGCTTTAATCAGCTCCAGGACTTGTTGACTAAATCAGTTTTTTCATAAAGAGCTGAACTTTTTGAGTGATGGATATCTCGTAGCGAGGATCAATAACTTTAAAGCCTGCGCATATAACATTCAGACTTAGATTCAGAGATTTAAAAACTCATACAGTTTGTGTTATTGCTCTGGACCGCTCTGAATTACCTGATAAAAGTAGTTTAAATGCAGCTGCTGCTGTTAGCGGTGTTTGTAACAGCTGCTGTTTCTTCGTTCACATTCCAATGACGTAGTTTCAAGCACGTTCACGTTAGACGTGTTGCTGCTGCAGAGTCTTCATGAAACAACGTCCACACACACACAGCTTTGAATGTGCGCTCGTCTTAACAAGAAAGCCATAACATTCCCAAACAGGAGACCGGAGCGAGAAGCTAATGGCTAAATAATGCTGCGCGATAATAGCTACGTGCTGAAACGCGCCCAGGAAATTTTGGTCCGTGGCGCATATATTAACGTTCAATGAGTGAAAAAATAACCGAAACGGTACGCAAGTGGACCGAACCGAACGTGACGTACCGAAACGGTTCGGTACACCCACGTGTACTGTTACATGCCTACTAAGCACTAACGGTACAAAACAATAGGCCCAACAGCAGCAGCATGAACATGTGTGTGAGCAGCGGAGTACAAATGAACACAGCAGCAGCATGACGTTTTTAACCAGTACAGGCAAAAGAGAGCACATTACACCAGTCTTGGCCTCCCTGCACTGGTTACCAGTTCATCTCCGAATCCAGTTCAAAATACTGTACTCATGTCTATAAATCACTGAACAGTCTCCCCCCCCATCTCTGATTTGCTACACTCGTATGTCCCACCACGTTTTCTGAGGTCAGCGGACCAGTTACTTCTCACAGTTCCAGGAACTCGTCTTAAACGCAGAGGTGACGAGGGCCTTCTCTTTAACAGGACCAAGACGATTTTCAAATCCTGTTTAAAACCCCACTACTCTTCCCTGGCTTTCAACACTGTATGATCTGTGTTGGAGCTGTGTGCATCACACTGTCATTATGCTATTATTTTGTTTCTATATTTTGATTTTACGTTGTGTTAGTTTCTGTTTGTACAGCACTTTGGTTGGCCCTGTTGCTGTTTAAAAGTGCTTTATAAATAAAATGGTATAGTATGGGAAATAGATCAGCAGCATGGATAATCAGCAGCACCTGTCAACAATCAAGTGGCATTACAGTGATTTTTCACAGTCATTATCCTGATTAGATTTCCATGAGTCTAACAGCCTCAGGGTAGAAGCTGTTCCTCAGTCTAGTGGTTCTACATTTGATGCTCCTCAACCTCCGTCCTGAGGGGAGTGGGGCAAAAAGTGTGTGTGCTGGGTGAGTGTGGTCCTTCATGATGCAGGTGGATCTCTTCCTGCATCTGGAGGTGTAGATGTCTGTGATGGTGGAGGCTGACTCCAACATCTTCTGTGCAGGTCTGCTGAAGGTGACTAAGTCCTGTCTTGTTTTTCCTCTCCAGCGAACCCCCTCCACTTCCTGGCGGCGCACGCCTCGGCCTCAGCCTCCCTCCCCACCAAGAGGCAGAACGGAGCGCTGCTGGACCAGCCGGAGTCAAAGAGAGTGAAAACTGAGCGAGAGGACGGAGACGCAGCAGCAGCTGCCACCAACAACAGCATCACGGACAAAACCGGAGAGGGGGGGGACAAGTAGCACGCCTGTCTTGTCCCGACTCCATCATCCATCATCATCTTCAAGGTGCCAAAAGAAAAACCCCGTCCCACAAGAGACGAGAAGCAAAAACTCATCAAAGTATCAGTGATGACTGTGAAGACACCCTCCCACCCCCACGATGTTTCAGACCCACACGGGCAAGAAGCACAGAAAGAAAAAACAATTAGAAAACAAATATTTACCCCCCCCTCCCACACACACACACACACAGGAAGAGTGTCCTGGTAGCATTAGATGAGCGTCAGCAGCTGTTTGGACATGTGGACGTCTTCGGCAGCTAGCGCCCCCCCCCCATGTCCCATAAAACCTGTCTGAGACATTCAAGCATCTCATGTTAGTTTTTGTTGGACTGTTCTGTGAAATGAATGTAGGTTTGTTTGTTTGTTTGTTTAATGAAAACACTACAAGTTTATTTCTACTCCCTGATGCAAACACTTTTCATATTTCACAGATTTCCTCTGAATTCAAACTATATTCCAGTGTGTATTTGCAGTTTGCATGTAGAAACCAGTTTGGAACTGAAGAGAACCTGGACTGAACTTCCGCCATTTGATTTGGACCAGCTGCACTTAAACCCTTTTTCTTAGTTTCCTTTTTTATTTTTTATTTTTTGCTCATTTGTTTTATCCGACATCAGCTGTTGAGTTTTGTGTTGAACTTGGCATCTCTTGGCTTGATTATATGTTATTTTTTTCTTTTCAAGCAACATGAAACTACCAGATTGTCGTCTGTGTTACACAAGAAAAACTAAACGATGGCTTTTCTTTTCTGCTGCCGTAGAGAAATGCTTTTTATATATAAATTTATTTAAAACACTAACGCTCTGTTATTCTTTGAGTAAACACACACTCCATGTTGTTTGTTGATGAACGGAAATGAGAATAAAGAGCTGAAGCCTTTACACGCTCGGTGTGAGCTGACCACTCCCAGCAGCACGTTGTAGCTCAGCATCCAAAACTGACATGAGATGGACTAAAATCCGAGACTAGAGGTGTGGAAAGTTTGTCAGCACTTAACAACTCATTTATTGGCAGTTATAAAAGCTAAAGGATGCACCACAAAATACTATGTTTAGGGGTTGATTAATACTGCACACTCAAATGTCTTAAAATACTTCTTTATTTTTATTTAAACTTCAAACTTAGGTAAACTTTTGTTGTCACAATGATTCAAATATGTATCAGTAAAAGCTAGTTCAATGAAGTGTTTTTGTCATCCACACTACTAATGTCTGTTGAGATTGTGGGGGTTGAACATGTTTGATTACAACTACTTACAATAAATGCACGAGTGCTATAATATAATAATAAATAATATATATATTAAATAATATATATAATATATAATAAAAACATATAATCTAAGGTAGATCCATGAACAGAGTAACAAGCTAGCCTCTGCTCTGAATACAGTTACTAGCTTAACTTACCGAGCTAACTTACCGGTATTACTTAATAAATTTGACTTTTACAGTACTTAACTAACAAAAAATAGNGTGTATATATATGTGTGTGTGTGCATATATATATATATATAGGCTACTGTGTGTATATATATATATGTATATATACTGTATATATATGCACACATGCATTTGCTGGACATAAAATTAGAATATCATGAAAAAGTTGATTTATTTCATTAATTCCATTCAAAAAGTGAAACTTTATATTCATTCATTACACACAGACTGATATATTTCAAATGTTTATTTTAATGTTGATGTTTATAACTAACTGAACATAATTATTTGAAGTTTGACTTTTTTTGTATTAAAAACACTTTTCTAACTACTGTAATGAAAACTCCAAATTCGGCATCAGAAAATTAGAATATAACCCAGTTAAAAAAAGGATTTTTAGAAATGCTGAACTGAAAAGTATGAGCATGTACATCACTCAGTACTGAGTTGTTGCTCCTTTTGCCTGGATTACTGCAGCAGTTGTGGCATGGAGTGGATCAGTCTGTGGCTCTGCTCAGGTGTTCTGGGAGCCCAGGTTGCTCTGATAGTGACCTTCAGCTCTTCTGAATTGTTGAGTCTGGTGTATCACATCTTTATCTTCACAATACCTCGTTGATTTTCTACGAGGTTAAAGTCAGGTGAGTTTGCTGGCCATTTAAGAAGATACCATATCATGGTCCTTAAACCAGGTACTGGTAGTTTTGGCACTGTGTGCTGGTGCCAAGTTCTGTTGGAAAATGAAATCTACATCTCCATAATGTTGGTCAGCAGCAGGAAGTGTTCTAAAACGTCCTGGTAGACAGCTGCGTTGACCTTGGACCTCATAAAACACAGTGGACCAACACCAGCAGAGGACATGGCACCCCAAACCATCACTGACTGGAAACTTGACACTGGACCTCAAACAACATGGATTCTGTCTCTCCTCTCTTCCTCCAGACTCTGGGACCTTGATTTCCAAAGGAAATGCAACATTTACTTTAATCAGAGAACATAACTTTGGACCACTCAGCAGTAGTCCCAGGTGAGACGCTTCTGACACTGTCTCTTGTTCAAGAGTGGCTTGACGCATATAATGCAACCGCTGAACCTTTTGTCTTGCATATGTCTGTGCGTGGTGGTTCTTGAAGCACTGACTCCAGCTGCAGTCCACTCTTTGTGAATCTCCTCCACATAATGGGTTTTGTATCACAATCCTCTCCAGGGTGTGGTTATCCCTACTGCTTGTAAACTATTTTCTACCACATTTCCATGCCTTCACCTCTCTATTACAGTAATGTGCTTGGACACAGAGCTCTGTGAACAGTCAGCCTCTTTAGCAATGACCTTTTGTGTCTAGCCCTCCTTGTGCAAGGTGTCAGTGGTTGTCTTTTGGACAACTGTCAAGTCAGCAGTCTTCCCCATCATTCTGTAGCCTACAGAACTAGACTGAGAGACAATTTAAAGGCCTTTGCAAGTGTTTTGAGTTAATTAACTGATTAGAGTGTGTCACTTATAATCATCAGCATAAATAAATAGGCAATTAAAATGTAAGTCTGTGTGTAATGAATGAATATAATAAACAAGTTTCACTTTCTGAATGGAATTACTGAAATAAATCAACTTTTTCATAATGTTCAAATTTTATGACATACATTTGATACATATACAGGTTCTTCTAAAAAAATTAGCATATTGTGATAAAGGTAATTATTTTCCACAATGTAATGATAAAAATGAAACTTTCATATATTAGATTCATTGCACACCAACTGAAATATTTCAAGTCTTTTATTGTTTTAATACTGATGATTTTGGCATACAGCTCATGAAAACCCAAAATTCCTGTCTCAAAAAATTAGCATATTTCATCCGACCAATAAAAGAAAAGTGTTTTTAATACAAAAAAAGTCAACCTTCAAATAGTTATGTTCAGTTATGCACTCAATACTTGGTTGGGAATCCTTTTGCAGAAATGACTGCTTCAGTGCGGTGTGGCATGGAGACAATCAGCCTGTGGCACTGCTGAGGTGATATGGAGGCCCAGGATGCTTCGATAGCGGTTCATCCAGAGTGTTGGGTCTTGCGTCTCTCAACTTTCTCTTCACAATATTCCACAGATTCTCTATGGGGTTCAGGTCAGGAGAGTTGGCAGACCAGTTGAGCACAGTAATACCATGGTCAGTGGTTTTGGCACTGTGAGCAGGTGCCAGGTCGTGCTGAAAAATGAAATCTTCATCTCCATAAAGCTTTTCAGCAGATGGAAGCATGAAGTGCTCCAAAATCTCCTGATAGCTAGCTGCATTGACCCTGCCCTTGATAAAACACAGTGGACCAACACCAGCAGCTGACATGGCACCCCAGACCATCACTGACTGTGGGTACTTGACACTGGACTTCTGGCATTTCCTTCTCTCCAGTCTTCCTCCAGACTCTGGCACCTTGATTTCCGAATGACATGCAAACTTTGCTTTCATCTGAAAAAAGTACTTTGGACCACTGAGCAACAGTCCAGTGCTGCTTCTCTGTAGTCCAGGTCAGGCGCTTCTGCCGCTGTTTCTGGTTCAAAAGTGGCTTGACCTGGGGAATGCGGCACCTGTAGCCCATTTCCTGCACACGCCTGTGCACGGTGGCTCTGGAATCGGCCCTTCTCCACAATCTTCCTCAGGGTCCGGTCACCTCTTCTCGTTGTGCAGCGTTTTCTGCCACACTTTTCCCTTCCCACAGACTTCCCACTGAGGTGCCTTGATACAGCACTCTGGGAACAGCCTGTTCATTCAGAAATTTATTTCTGTGTCTTACCCTCTTGCTTGAGGGTGTCAATGATTGCCTTCTGGACAGCAGTCAGGTCGGCAGTCTTACCCATGATTGCAGTTTTGAGTAATGAACCAGGCTGGGAGTTTTTAAAAGCCTCAGGAATCTTTTGCAGGTGTTTATAGAATTAATTCATTGATTCAGATGATTAGGATAACAGCTCGTTTAGAGAACCTTTTCATGATATGCTAATTTTTTGAGACATGAATCTTGGGTTTTCATGAGTTGTATGCCAAAATCATCAATATTAAAACAATAATAATAATAATTAATTTATAACACACTTTTCATTACTGAAAATCTCAAAGTGCTACACATATATTGAATGCTACACACATTCATAAACCGGTGGCGGCAGACTACCATTCAAGGTGCTTTCCAGTCCTACCGGGAGCAACTCTGGGTTAAGTGTCTTGCCCAAGGACACAACGACACATGGTGCGGGTCCCGGGAGTCGAACCGCCAACTTTCCGATCGGGAGACGACTGCCCTTACCACTACGCCACGGCCGCCCTATAATAATCAAAGACCATAAATAAAATAACCATGAATAAAAGACCTGAAATATTTCAGTTGGTGTGCAGCTGCTGGAGCGAGGAGGTCCAGAACATCTGGACATCTGCAGAGCTCAGAGTTACAGAAATTATTTGACCGACTCAAAAAGACCTTTCAACAAATATTTAAAATACAGTCATTTTTATTAAAGACCAGTTTCATGATTTGAAATCAAAGCAGTCCCAGTGAGACCACAGCTCTGGTTTTAGGAGCAGTCTGAACCTGCAGGTTTCTGCACCGTGGAGAACGAGTGACTCCACCAGAACAAAGTGAACATCGTAAACTGGAGGAGACAAAGTTTGTGCACGGACACCATTTAAATGTTCACGTGTCTCCACAGTGAAGTCACTCATGAACACCTGGTTGTTTTTACACAGGATACAGACCACCGAGCTACCACAGCCCTGTGTGTGGAGCAGAGCTGCATCGGGGAGCACATGGCGGAGGCTAAGGGCCCAGAGCGGAGCAGATGAGGGTGGAGGCAGGTGTGGGTATTGTCAGCCCGGGGAGTGGAACCGGCAACCTTCCGATCACATGCTCGCCTTCGCCAACCTCTTCGCCACCACGCCCCCTTTTGCACATACTTCTTGTAAATTAGATTTTAAACAGCTTTGTTTGTTGAAATCTCTTTAATTTGGAGATGAACTGCAGATTTCCAGTGAGATTAAACGACAAAGTGAGATTTGAGGTTTTTACTTGAAACTAGGAAGCAAAGATTGATTTTGGTAATAAATGTAATTCTCAAAGAAATCAGGTCAGACCTTTAAAAAAAAAAAAAAAGTTGAAACAAGCCGAGAAGTGGTAAAAACCTCCACGTCCAACGTTTGGTCGGTGAACTACGGAGGCTCTGGGAGCAGATTAATTTCACCGGTGAGCTCCGGTTGTTACTGCAGACACGAGAGCGGACGAATCGTCCATCCAGCTCTGACGAACCAAATCAGATTCAACAAACTCAACTTTTCAATGCTTCATTCAGACACGGTCAACAAAACCAGAACAGAAACAAAGTATTGCACAAAATAAGAAAAGGGTGAAACAAAAATACACGTTAATCACTTTGTTATAATTCTGTACACGTGGTGAGACGGTCAGTGCGTGGACACTACACGAACTGAGGCGACGCTTCACAGCACCGGGTCAGAACCCGCTCCTTCACGTTGGTTCTGATGGATTGAGCAGAGGCACTCCCTGTGTTCGCTGAATAATCTGAACATTTTGATCATCTGTGAGATTAAAAATATTCTGTGACTCCTCGGAAGACTTAGCAAACAGCTGTGAGTTTTCAAGTTCTCTCTGGTTTAGTCTGGAGTGAAGCGGCAGTTTCCTCTCAGCGTTAGTGCTCCTGTCCTCCTCCATCTGAAGCTCCCCGTCAGAGTCTGTGGAGACGAGGAGAGGCGTGGACCTCCTGCCCCTTCCTCAGGAAAACTAACAAAAAGAAACAATCAGGAAACAAAACGTGTGGCTCGGCGGCGAGGGTCAGATTTTGTCGTCGGTCATCTCCAAGAACTGGGCGTACACGTCCCTGGAGCACTCCCCCTTCTGGTTGAACAGGAACTTGTAGTAGCTGCCGTCGGCACAGATGGCTGCGGGGAGAAAAGGATGAGTCAGCAAATATGAGCTGGACAGGAAGAATGAGTCAGCAAACATGAGCTGGACAGGAATGATGAGTCAGTAAACATGAGCTGGACAGGAATGATGAGTCAGTAAACATGAGCTGGATAGGAATGATGAGTCAGCAAACATGAGCTGGATAGGAATGATGAGTGCTGACAGGAATGATGAGTCAGCAAACATGAGCTGGACAGGAAGAATGAGTCAGCAAACATGAGCTGGACAGGAAAGACGAGTCAGCAAACATGAGCTGGACATGAAGAATGAGTCAGCAAACATGAGCTGGACAGGAAGGATGAGTCAGCAAACATGAGCTGGACAGGAAGAATGAGTCAGCAAACATGAGCTGGACAGGAATGATGAGTCAGCAAACATGAGCTGGACAGGAAGAATGAGTCAGCAAACATGAGCTGGACAGGAATGATGAGTCAGCAAACATGAGCTGGACAGGAAGAATGAGTCAGCAAACATGAGCTGGACAGGAAGGATGAGTCAGCAAACATGAGCTGGACAGGAATGAGTCAGCAAACATGAGCTGGACAGGAAGAATGAGTCAGCAAACATGAGCTGGACAGGAAGGATGAGTCAGCAAACATGAGCTGGACAGTAATGATGAGTCAGCAAACATGAGCTGGACAAGATGAATGAGTCAGCAAACAGGAGCTGGACAGGAAAGATGAGTCAGCAAACATGAGCTGGACAGGAAGAATGAGTTAGCAAACATGAGCTGGACAGGAAGGATGAGTCAGCAAACATAAGCTGGACAGGAATGATGAGTCAGTAAACATGAACTGGACAGGAAAGATGAGTCAGCAAACATGAGCTGGAGAGGAAGAATGAGTCAGCAAACATTAGCTGGACAGGAAAGATGAGTCGGCAAACATGAGCTGGACAGGAAGAATGAGTCAGCAAACATGAGCTGGACAGGAAGAATGAGTCAGCAAACATGAGCTGGACAGGAAGAATGAGTCAGCAAACATGAGCTGGACAGGAAGGATGAGTCAGCAAACATGAGCTGGACAGGAATGATGAGTCAGCAAACATGAGCTGGACAGGAAAGATGAGTCAGCAAACATGAGCTGGACAGGAAGATGAGTCAGCAAACATGAGCTGGACAGGAAAGATGAGTCAGCAAACATGAGCTGGACAGGAAGGATGAGTCAGCAAACATGAGCTGGACAGGAAGAATGAGTCAGCAAACATGAGCTGGACAGGAAGGATGAGTCAGCAAACATGAGCTGGACAGGAAGGATGAGTCAGCAAACATGAGTTGGACAGGAAGGATGAGTCAGCAAACATGAGCTGGACAGGAAGGATGAGTCAGGAAACATGAGCTGGACAGGAAGGATGAGTCAGCAAACATGAGCTGGACAGGAAGGATGAGTCAGGAAACAGAAAGTCTCCTTGTGATGTTCAGAAACATGGACGACAGAAAATCTAAAGCTCAAAACTACGACCTCGGAACGAACCATCAACCATAAAGATCGTTCCACTGCCTAAAAATAATAATAACGATGACAATAATAATAATAATGATAACAATGATAATAACAATAATAATAACGTAACAATAATGGTAAAAAAAAATAGATTGGTTTCCAAAACTCATGATGTGAACATTGGTGCTTTAAAAACACAACATTTGTCATTAGTTCATCCAGCAGCTGTAACAGTAAAAACAGTGACACAGTTGTGAATATTTTGGAGCTTGTAACACTAAGCATGACAAACTGAACATAAAACATTGAATAAACAAACAAATAAACGATTGCTGTTACAAAGTGTATCACCTGCTGCCTTGCATGCCCAAGTTCTCCCTGATGTGTTAAAGCTCAGAGCTGGAGATGAGTTTCGGCTATTAGCACACCAACGTTTAGCTACATCTCTGTACTAATGACTGTCAGAGATGAGCTGGAATGTTCCAGAAGCAGCCAGACTGAATTCTGAGATGAAGCCTTTACGCCAAATTTACACTACATGCGGTCCGGCTCCGCCCCGCTCCGCAGGTCGCAGCTGAGCGAGTCAAGTTTCCACTTCCTCCGCTCAGCTCAGGTCCGCCTGCATGCGCCGCTCCTAGACGCATGCGCGGGAATTGCGAGATCGCGCGATAAATCAAGTGATAAATAAGTAAGTCAGAACAAAACAATTCATTCGGTGGAAGAAGGAGAACAACAGTAGAGACTGCTGCCTTGATCTTCTCTCGTAAATGAGCGACAGGACATGGTTTGAGCAACAGGAAGTGATGTATTACATTTCAGAATAAAATACTTTATTTATTTATTTATCTTGTATTGCGTTTGTAGGCGTAGTCATAAATGATAGTTTGAAAGCATTTTTGTACAAATAAATCCGTATAGAGCTAGGATTAGTCCGCCCGTGGTGATTTTATTTTGTAAATACGGAAGTTGTGCTCGTTCCTTTTCCTGTTGGTGCGACGTAATCTTCAAAAGTTGACTCCGGCACAGCTCCGGCGTCCGGCAGAAATAGAAATATTTCTAATTTTGACGGACTGCCGTCCGCTCGCCACTACTCGCCGCCGCCGTGCGGAGCCAGTGTAAACGCTCTCATTGATTATAATGGGTGCGTATTTGCTGCGGAGGTCGGACTGGAGCGGGGCGGAGCCGGAACGCATGTAGTGTAAATTTGGCGTTAGACGTGCACTCTCTGAGCCAGCCTGTGAACATGATGAGCAGCCACTTCTTCCTGTTGGTGGCCACATCGTACCTGCCTCAACCTGCTTCAGTTCATACCCAGAGATATTTATAATTTAATCTCAGTTATAAATCATATATATTGCTAAAGTCAGACCTGGATGTTCACGGCTGTGACACTAAATGTTTTTTGAGGAACCCCAGGTTGTAACACACACAAAAAAGCAGTTCTGTTCGTTAAACTTGAAATATTTCCCTACAAACACGAACAGGGTACGTTATGTCCTCTCTGCAGGCAGCACCTGAGAGCTCGGTGGCTTTCTGGAGACGCTGTCGTCAACGCGTTCTCAAACAGGTCCTGTCGCCGTTTGTTGAGTCCATGATTCGTTGGTTTCATCATGTGTGGAACATGTATGATCCACAAGCTGCAGAGTTATGAGGTCAGCAGAGCGGTCAGGATCAATTAAAGCCTGATTATAAGAAGAAGGTCTCCTCCTGGGACAACGGGGCTCTGTGACAGGTCAGGATGAGTGTGGACACGTACCTATGACGGCGTTGGGTTCTGTTCCGAAGGCACACACACACGGAGAACCCGACGGGACCTGGAACTTGGAGAAGCTCCACTTTGAACTGAAGTATTTGGGAAGGAAGCTGGCTGAGGCCAAACTGTAAACACAAACACAAGAAGAGTTGCTTTTATTTGTCCTGCTGCAGCGCCTCACCTGATGGGGTGAGGGTGGGGGGGACACACACCTTGACTGCTTGTTTCTTTTAGGGTCCTCCGCAGCAAAAATGTGGACCGTTCCGTGGTCGCTGGATACACAGATGAGGGATGCATCCTGATTAAAGTTGATGCTGAAATGAAAAAAAAAAAACACTTCTGAAGCTGTCGCTCAAATAAACAGGAAGAGACGGGAGAACAGCCCCCACCTAACTTTATATTTATGTTATTGTTGAGTACACAATTTCATTCCACCTTATGTACCACGTGTGATCAAATAAACAGGAAGAGACGGGAGAACAGCCCCCACCTAACTTTATATTTATGTTATTGTTGAGTACACAATTTCATTCCACCTTATGTACCACGTGTGATGAAATGACAATACAAGTTATTGCACTCACAACATGCATGGATGTAGTGAAGGTATTTCTAATTCTCTTTTTCGCTCCATGACGGGGGACAAAAAAAGGGGGGAGGACGTTTGTTAGTGGGGAGGCTCTAAAGCAGGGCTAGTCAACAACATTGCTCATGGGGGGCCACAGTTTCTGAAAGCCAACAGCTCGAGGGCCGGACATCCAGTGATTAAAATCATTATGTAAATAAATCAAAGTTTACAATTATGTTACCTTTTAAATTTGTTTTATTGCACTGAATCAGAAATGCAATAAACAGAACCCAAACCCAAACTCAGAATAAA
>JBBPBX010058022.1:0-16847 GCA_038048925.1 Garcialebias charrua
GCTTGGTTGGTTTATACGTTTAATATAACCTGTTAGACGGGGCGAGGGTTTTTTATTTTATTTTTATTATCATATTATTTTAGGTAGTATTGAAATGGAGGTGTTTCAGTTAGAGAAGTTAGGTGTGCTGTTTGTTCTAGCAGCTAGTTTCACCGACACCTGGGGGTTGTTGGGAGGGTGGGTTTTTACTGTTGGTGTTAAGACAATGTATTTCTTTTTGCTCAGCCAGAATATATGCTTTTTTCTTTTTGCTTGTCACTTTGATATCTTTAATTGTTTTTTTTTATTTTATTTTATTATTATTATTATTATTATTATTCTCTCCTCTTTCCTCTTATCTTAGAACAATATGATGGGCAAATTTAATATGATCACTTGGAACGTTAAGGGTCTAAATCACCCTGTTAAAAGGAAAAAAGCCCTCACACATATGAAAAACTTAGGTGCAGGAATAGTTTTTCTTCAAGAAACCCATCTTAATAACCGGGATAGTAATCGTTTAAAATGTGGGTGGGTGGGGCAGTCTTTCCACTCAAGCTTTCAGGGCAAAGCAAGAGGAGTTGCAATACTTATAAATAAAAATATATCATTTACACCATCAACAATTCTTGCAGATTCTAGTGGGCGGTATATTATAGTATCTGGGAAACTTTACAATTTGAATGTCACCCTAGTTAATGTCTATGCCCCAAACTATGATAACCCTCAATTTTTTTCTCATCTTGTTAAACTGCTCCCCCATCCAGATTCTCATTTGTTGATTATGGGGGGGGATTTCAATTTATGTCTTGACCCTGGGCTGGACAGATCATCGACGAAACCGGGCTATATTACATCAAAGTCGGCAACTTATTTAAAGTCATTTCTGTCAGATTTTGGTATTGTGGACCTCTGGCGCTTTTTGCACTCCCAGGACAGACAATATTCTTTTTTTTCCCATGTTCATGGGAGTTATAGTAGAATTGATTACTTCTTTGTTGATAATCATCTAATCTCATATGTTCAGAACTGTGACTACAAACCCATAGTGATCTCTGACCACGCTCCTCTCTTAATCGAATTTAATTTACCAGGAACAGGGGCCCAGAGAAAGCATTGGAGGTTCAATTCCCTCCTGTTGTCTGATGAAGACTTTGTTAAATTTATGTCCAATCAGATATCCCTATTTTTAGAAATTAATAATACCCCAGATGTCTCAGTTTCTACTATCTGGGAAGCCCTCAAAGCGTACATAAGAGGACAGGTAATATCCTTTGCGGCTAAAAAGAAAAGGGATTCCCTGTCTAAACAAATGGATCTAGAGAGTCAAATTGCAGACTTGGACACTAAGAATTCTCAAACTCCATCCCAACAGTTGCATAAGGAACGCTGTAGACTTAATGCAGAACATAATTTAATTACATCTCAATCGATAGAATATTTATTGCTGAAAAATAGAAGCAGCATATACGAGCACGGTGATAAGGCTGGGGAGATTTTGGCAAGGCAGCTTAGGGGTGCAAGGGCCAAATTAACTATTGGTGGGATAACATCTCAAGATGACATCATCATTACGGACCAGCAAGGAATAAATGACGCTTTTCAGCATTATTATAATAAATTATATAGTTCTGATAATTGTTGTAACCCACATCTCTTGCAAAACTTTTTTGGACGCTTATCCATTCCCAATCTAAACTCAGATCAAGTTGCTACCCTGGACATGCCCATTTCAGAGCAGGAGATATTGGGGGCAATAAAATTGTTACAACCCCGGAAGTCACCTGGTCCAGATGGTTTGCCAAACGAATTTTATGCAGCATTCTCCGATCAGTTAGTTCCAATTTTGACAAACATGTATAAATACTCTTTCAAGAAAGGATATCTCCCTCCCACTTTGAATCAAGCTTGCATAACTTTACTGCTTAAAAAAGATAAGAATCCCACAGAATGTTCATCTTACAGGCCAATATCACTACTGAACAGCGACTATAAAATATTAGCAAAGGTATTGGCCTGTCGTCTGGAGCAGATCTTACCCAGTGTTATATCCCCAGATCAGACAGGGTTTGTTAAAAGCAGACGCTCTTTTTATAATATACGTCGTTTATTGAACATTATGCATACCCCTTGTCAAAATAATTCTGAATGCCTTCTTTCCATTGATGCAGAGAAAGCATTCGATAGGGTAGAGTGGATCTATATGTTTGAAACTTTGGAGAGATTTGGTTTTGGTGGGCCATTTATATCCTGGGTTAAGTTACTATACTCCTCCCCATCAGCCATGATTCTAACAAATAACTTCTACTCTAAACCATTTAGTTTGCACCGCGGGACCCGACAAGGATGCCCACTTAGCCCTTTACTTTTTGTTTTGGCTATTGAGCCTCTGGCTCTGGCAATAAGAACAAACAGCTCTATTAAAGGTATTACCAGGGGTAGGATTGAGCATAAGCTTTCCCTCTATGCTGATGACCTTTTATTATACATATCAGAGCCAGAACAGAGCATCCCTCATATTTCAACGCTTCTCTCTCAGTTTGGGGAAATCTCTGGATATAAAGTAAATGTAAACAAAAGTGAGCTTTTTCCTCTAAATGCCTGCCTAAATTATATCAGAAGCGCTACACCTTTTAAGATAAGTAATCATAGCCTTGTCTATCTAGGTATTACAATAACAAAGACTTTGGATGACCTCTATAAGAGTAATTTTGAGAAATTGCTTACCGAAACCCAATGTAACCTAAATAAATGGTCAACACTTCCTCTCTCCCTAATAGGAAGAGTGAATACAATCAAAATGTCAGTGCTCCCTAAATTCCTATATCTTTTTCAATGTCTCCCTGTTGTTATTCCAGGTGCTTATTTTAAAAAGTTAGATTCGGCCTTTTCGACCTACATTTGGAATAGCAAAAAGCCTCGTCTTAAAAAAGACCACTTGCAAAAATCAAAGAAAGATGGGGGTCTAGCCCTTCCCAATCTCCAGCACTATTATTGGGCATGTAATTTATATTGTCTCTCTTTTTGGATGCACTACAGCTTTAATGATGATGGTCCCATTTGGGTAGAGATGGAAAAATCGTCATGTGCCCCTTTATCTATGCCAGCTTTGATTGGCGCACCCTTACCTTTGCCTCTTAATCAGACCTCCTCGAACCGTATAGTTTATAACTCCCTGGCAATCTACTCTCAATTTAGGAAGCATTATGGCCTTCGTCAGATGAGTCTTTCCAGTCCAATCGCATTTAATATCCTTTTTCCTCCTTCGTTGCAGGACGCTACTTTTGGCGTGTGGCAAAGTAAGGGCTTAACATTTTTTAAGGACCTCTATATTGGAAACAAATTTGCTTCTTTTGAACAATTGTCTAACAAATTTGATTTACCAGCTTCACACTTTTTTAGATATTTACAGGTTAGACACTTTATTACCTCATACATGTCAGTCTTTCCTGATAAACCTTCTGATAATATAATTGATGAGCTGATGTCTTTTGACCCAACAAGGAGCAAAGCGATCAGTTCCTGGATGAAATTGATCTCACATTTAGATTCCCGGTCCTTTGACACAATTAAACAATCCTGGGAGCAGGATCTTCAAATTACAATTAGTGAGGTAGTTTGGGCTGATATTTTGGGGAAAATCCACTCATCATCAATGTGTGCAAGACACTCTCTCATCCAATTCAAAATAGTACATCGGGCACACCTTCATAAATCTAAATTGGCCAAAATCTATCCTCAAATCGACCCTATATGTGATAGATGTAAATCAGAGGAAGCTACACTATTACACATGTTTTGGAACTGCCCCAGGATACAAATATACTGGACTGGTATCTGTGAAGCACTCTCAGCGGTTTTTGGAATTCAAATTACTCCGAACCCACTCATGCTGCTCTTTGGTGTTACTCCTGAGGGTTTAGGTTTACCTAAAGGAGGCAGAAAGGTAATTGCATTCTCGACCTTGCTAGCACGCCGTCTGATTCTTCTTAGATGGAAGGATGCTGCCCCACCCACAGTGTCAAACTGGATAAAAGATGTATTGCTTAACCTTAAACTAGAGAAAATCAGATATGTGATGAGAGGCTCTGAGAATAACTTTTATAAAACTTGGAAATTGTTTATGATTTTTTTCAATAAACCCTCAACAGAGGTTCAGGAATAATAGACCCTGGAATATTGGCTGAGCAAGTCTAATCTTGATATGAATTTTTTGTATGGTCTTAAATTTTCGTTATTATTATTTATTTATTATTATTATTATTATTATTATTATTATTATTACTTTTTATTTTTATTATTATTATTATTATTTTTATTTTTTATATATATATATTTTCTTTTTCTTAGGTGATGGTACTTAGGGGAATGTTGGTTGTCTATTGGGTGTGTTATTTTTGTATTATGTGTATAAAGTGAAAAACGTAATAAAATATATTAAACATCAGAACTGGACTGATGTGGCAATATTTGCTGGATTTGGTGAGAAGTCTGGCAGCTGCGTTCTGAATCACTTGTAGACGTGAAACAGAAGACGTCCAGGCAGGTAAAAAGGGCATTACAGTAGTCCAGACGCAATGACACAAAAGCGTGAATAATTTTCTCTAGGTCAACTGTGGAATCCATAGAATCAGAATCAGAATCAGAATAAGCTTTATTGTCATTGCACCGAGGTACAGCGAGAATATGTCTGCAGAGTCGTCCGAAAGATGGACTAAGTGTACAAAGCTGCAGCTAATTTAATCTGCGCGGCCCTCTTATTCTTATCAGAATAATAATCTCAGATATGAAAATGGGAGAAGAACCACGAGGGTAGATAGTGGTATTACAAAAAAGATCTTTCACATCTTGTCTATCAGTACACGATTTGAGACATCAAAAAACTCTACCAGCAAGCACAATTAAAAACAGACTACATATGCATTTGAGGTCGAGGTGGTGAGATTTGTCCATGAGCCACATTTCTGATGATGTTGTTCAGCCAGCAGTTCTGATAAGCTTGCACAGAAAGTTCTCCGGGGGGGAGGGGGGGGTGCGATAGATGAAGCTTGTTACCCTTGGTTACTCATGACTCAGGAGAAATTTGATAGTCAGCCCATTTCCAAGGCTGGCAGGGAGTCAGATTCAGATAAGCTTGATTATTGAATTTCTTCAGGCAGACAGATTTTTTTCCTTCAGCCTTGAGTCCATCTGGATGATCCGATTCCAAAATGGCCTAATTGTGGGAATCCATTCCACTGATCCATGCTATGAGTCTCCCCCAAGGTCGAACCCACCATGCTGACGTGTCCCAGAAGCCGCAGGTGGCCTGCAATTCTCATAAATCGCCTCCACCTTATGGTTTAGCTCGTCAATCAGCTGACTTTGTGAGGTCACAGCATGGATCAAACCTTCACACTGGCTCAGAAGCGTTGTCATGGCCGAAACTGCTGCCGCTGCCTTCTTCAATTTTCGTTAGAACAGAGCCCCTCCGATACCAAAAAGCAGAGTCCCTGCTATCATAAATCCAATTATGTAAACATCTTCAACGTCCTCCTGAGACAGGACTGAGAGACACATCACCTGCCACACTCCCCACGAGTCCATGACGTATCCCGCAGTGTGCATCTGAGCTTGACACGCTGGTTCCCCCGGACCTTGTTGTTTTGTTGAAAAAAATCTTGGCAATAGAGTTGATTGTCCATGATACCAGATCCATAATCTTAATTTACGTTCGGGAGATGAGTACCCGAGGCACTTCAGACACACACAGAGAGCAGAGCAGGGAGAAGGAAGAAAATGGGGGGGGGGGGGAACTAAAGAAGCTGCCACCTCTCGCAGAGCAAGGGAGTGAGGTAGGTCATATTTTAGAAATGTTTCTTAAATGAAAGAAACAAGAACGGGAAATAGTCCTAATGTGAGACTCTAAATCTAATTATTAGTCAAATGTGACTCAGATTTTTTACTTTGGATGTAGCTACTGGGTTGAAAGAGGCAATTTTCTGATTGATTTTTGAGTGAAGTTGACTGGGAGCAGTAATCAAAGTCTCTGTCTTACTGGTATTTAAAACCAAGTAGTTACTGGCAAGCCAGTCACTGATACGGGACAAGCATTGGACAAGGATGACTAATTTGTCCAGCTGATGTAGTCTAAACAAAAAATACAATTGAATATCATCAGCATAAATGTGGTAAGAAATATCAGAAAAGGATTGAATAATGCCGGCAATTGGGATAATATAAAAGGAAAACAAAAGTAAACCCAGAACTGAGCCTTGTGGCACCCCACAGTTTAAGGGGGCATAGTCAGAGGAGAACCTGTCTGTCTTGATGCAGAAAGTCCTGTGAGATAGATATGATGTGAGCCAGTCTAAAGCTGAGCCAGAAATACCAGCCATAACCTTCAGCCTGTTTAATAAGATTGCGGGGCCAACGGTATCAAAGGCAGCACTAAGATCTAACAGGACCAACACAGAGCATTTTCCATCATCAGCAGCCATTAACAAATCATAGTGGACTTTTACTAGAGCAGTTTCAGTGGAATGGTGTTTTAGAAAACCAGACTGAAAGGGATCAGGGATCTGTAACTGACAGAACCAGGATCTGAGTTGGGTTTCTACAACTTTTTCAAGTAATTTACTGAGAAAAGGAAGTTTAGAGCTGGGACGGAATTTGGAAAGGGAGCCAGAATCAAGATTAGGCTTCTTTAAGAGAGGGGTCACTTTTGCTGTTTTAAAATATGATGGGACAAACCCTTTGTTCAAGAAGTTGATAATTATCATCAACACTGTTGGACCAATACATACTAGAGTCTGGACAAGCAAAGAGGGGGGTAATATTTCCAAAAAACAAGTAGAGAGTTTCATTTTGCCAGTTAATGAGGTTAGGTCATTTAAAGTAATCGGAGCAAAAGAAGAAAATGACTCAGAACACTGAGGCTCATGAAAAGTAGAGGAGCTCGGAGATATACAGTATTGCATTTCAGGTCCATCACCTTCTTTTTGAAAAAATTGAGGAACATGTTACAGTCGTTGTTTGATGTCAATGAAGCCTTGTGCACTGGGGGAGATACAATAGTGCTGATATGATCAAATACTTTAGGATTGTTTTTGTTCAGGTGAAAAAGATTGCTAAAATACGATGGCCAGGCCCAGGCATCACAAACTGCCTTGTCATGAACATTAAGGAGCTCCTTAAAATATTCCCGGTGGGCAACCAGACCAGTCCACTTCCACAACGTTCTGTTTTCCGACAAGAGCGCCTGAGTTCTCAAGTTTGATTGTTTAACCAAGGTGAACAGTAGTAAATGGGCCCACAACCAGGGGCGGCCGGCCAATAGGGGGCGCTAGGGCGCTGTCCCACAGGAACTTCTGGAGCTCTTCACCAATTTACATTGACAACTTAAATTTTTTTATAAAAATTAAATGATAAAATAAAAATATTTCGAAATATATGCCTATATGTTTTAGTTGTGTAGGATAAATATTTTATGAGTAATGATGAGTTATATTGTTTGTTTCAAAAAACGTTTTCTGATTACCATATTTTCCGGTGTATAGGTTGCACCTTTTTATGTTTTTTTTTTCAAGGCCTACAACCTATACTGTACTCAGGTGGGACCTATATATGGCTTGTTATCACTTTCGGTGAAACAAATTTTTAAATCTAGCTCATTTCACAATTACGTTCATTTATTAAGGAAAAGTTCAGCTCAGACATATATTTGCTATAATTTTTATCAAACAAATAATTGTTTTTAAGTGTTAATCTTCTTAAAAGCCTTGCTGTGCGCTCCTGTGGCAGACATTTGCAGCAGAGCTAAACATAGGTGCGACCTATACACCAGTGCGACCTATCTAGGGATTTTTCTAATCTATTGGTGATAATTGGACAATGCGAAAACAGGTGCGACCTATACACCAGAAAATACTGTAGTGACGTATTTCCTGTCCTGGGGGCGCATGAATCTTATTATAGACTCTCGTTATAAATGGCGCATGTGCAGTTATTCCACAACGTTACAAAACAATGGGAAGATGCTTGGCGCAGATTTCAACGCCCTGGACACGTCCAACGTGAGCTGCACCTACAGATCATGTACTTCTGGTCTTTTTTTTGTCTGGAAAATGAGCCGTGCAGTCAGTGACTCAAGCAGGATTGCTCAGGTAGGTTTTAAATAATTGAAAGCCCTTCATCTAATGTCTATTTGCATTTCTGACTGATGTGCCTCTCAACTTTTAGATGACTCCGTTTGTGAAAAAAGCCTTCAACTGCATAGGAGAGCAACGCATTGCTTCGCAATGCACTGCTTCCCATCCAAATGCATGGAAGCCACCTATTGTTCTACACCCAATAAGGGTTTCTTTATTTTTTCTTTCTTTCTTTATTTTTCTTCCGTCTCCTTTAATGTGGCCCGAACCAAAACGTGAACCCCCACAAAAGTTATATCAAAACGACCGGCCCGGCTCAGAGATGTGTGCTATTACTTTTATTCAGTGGTGGGATGTAACTAAGTACAAATACTTTGTTACTGTACTTAAGTACATTTTTCATGTATCTGTACTTTACTTAAGTAGAGTTAAACATGGGTACTTTTTACTTTTACTCCACTACATTTTACATGAAGTATCTGTACTTTCTACAACAATACTGTACATTTCTATAATGTGTTGAGTTACAAGTTACATTCACGTTGCAGCTTTTTGATTTGTCGTTAGTTTGAAATGATGTCAAGAGGGGAGTTGGTCCATTGAATCACTGCAAAGTGGACAGGTAACATTACACCTGCCTTCAAGAAGAGCTGAATCAATGACATATATTCTAGTACAGTATATACATTGAGCTGGGAGCACCCACAGCACCACTAACACACTCAAAATGGATTCCACCACAGAGATTCTGCCAGAAAATACACCAACACCCATGGCCTTATTGAAACATTATTCAAAGACTATTTTAATATTACTGAAAGACTATTGAAAGACTGTTCAGTCAGATTCTGTTCAGACAGATTCTCTCTCCCAAAAGAGCCAGACTGGACTCAAAAAACTTTGAAAACCAACTTCTTCTGAACTTGAACAAGAAATTCTTGCTGCAATATTAAAATGTGTCAGTTCATGATGTTAGGAGACAAGAGATGTCTCTAAATGTCTCGACACTCAGGTCCAAGTTTTGAAAATGGTGTCAGGAAGGTAAAATATTGTTCACTATTGACCCATTACAAGGTTGACTTGAGAGTATTTTAACTAGAGTTGATGACAAACTGCAGTTGAAATGATCAGATGTTCCTTTGTTAGTTGTGTCTAATGCTCCTTTTTTTCTGTCAGACAACTTTTACTTAAATGTGTTTACTGCAGTTAAAATGACACATTGGTTTGTGTTAAATAAAAACTTTCACAGGTATAATCTTTCTTATTTTGCTTAATGTCATTTAACTCTGTAGGTCATCCCTGAAATTCTGACGCACAGAATCACAAGTCCAAGTGTGAACTGTGTCACAGAGTAAACACAATAAAAACATGTACAGTACTGTATTATCTGCAGCATTGTTCATTAAAATGACTCAACACTATTAATGTATTACAGAAAATATACATACAGTATGCACACTTATGATATTGTAGATCATTGAATTAGGTAATACATTCAGCAAGTACTTTTACTTTAATACTTTTAAGTATTTTTTAAAATCAAGTACTTATTTACTTCTACTTAAAGGTGGGGTATGTAAGATTGTAATGTAGTCTGTAACTTTTCAAACAATATATTTTTAACATATTTCTTCACTCTGTCACCATCTACTGACAAACTGATGTTAGACCAAGTAATCTCTGAAAAAAACTATAGTTCCCTTGCTTCTCTATCAGCATTTATAAAAACACTGAAAACACAGAGTGACCAGGACACTGACCAGCCAATCAAAACAGAGTTGTTTGTCACGCCCCAACCCACGCCCCCACCTGTCACTCACAGCCTCAGCGTTGCGGCTCGTTCTCATTCAAAGGATTGCAAAGCGATGCAGGACTGTTTTGTATGTGACACAAATTTATTAAATATCCCTTCTTCATCACAGAGCTGGACTTTTATTTTGTTTTTTTGCAAAAAGTCAAGTGATCGCTTCATCCTCCACTCACAGGAATGAGGAACGCTGACAGACATGAGGAAGTCACGAGCGAATTAATCATGTCCAAACGTTGCTTCGTGAACCTCTGCTGATTTCTGCTGGATTTTCTGTTGTTGGACAACTGCTCCATGGTTTTATAATATTTTTAAAAGGTTTTATTATCATATAATCACAGAACTTTGCAGCGCTCCGAGCGGACATGTAGAGGAGGCGGAGCATTCCATTCCAGACATTCCAGAGCTGCGCTGACAGAAAGAGGAAATCACGAGCGAATTAATCATGTCCAAACGTTGCTTCGTGAACCTCTGCTGTTTTCTGCTGGATTTTCTGTTGTTGGACAAGTGCTCCATGGTTTTATAATATTTTTAAAAGGTTTTTATAACATATAATCACAGAACTTTGCAGCGCTCCAGCAGACACACAGCAGGGGGCGGATCCCAAGTTCAACAGAGAACGGACTGTGGCTCCCCCTCTGAGCCATATATGGCTCTGAGGGGAGGGAGCAGAATGCTTTTCTGCGCTGAAAATATTTCTAAGTCCCAGAGTGTTCAAAAACTGCACACCCCACCTTTAAGTAAAAACAGGGTTAGGGTTAGGGTTAAAATACAATACAAACAATCCCATAAACGACAACATACAAAATATAAACAATGAAAGGTAGCAGAAAGAAGAAATACATCTTATTATATCTGCCCCTTTTTTCAAACAATTAGTTCAAACAAAAATAATCTTCAGTAACAGAACAAAATTAATAACTCTTTCTAATTTTTCTAACTAATACAATACACATTAAGTTACTTTTTTTTTAAACAATTCAGTAACTTGCACTGAAAAAATGGCATTTGTTGACATTTATAACGTGAAAATAATTGTATTCAAAACATTACAGATATGTAACACTTAGAATGTCACGACAGACAGTTTTTTCTTCCATCATACCTTTTATAAGCCAGCAGATTGTCATCTCTGGTGCAGCATTCGTCTGCTCCGGCTGCGTAATAATCCCAGGTGGCTTTTGAAAGATGCTCCTTGGCATATTCCTCAAAGTCTGTGAGGCATACCATAGCCATCTCTGCACAGTGACCCCCCTCTCTGTGAAAAACAAAATACATTGCAGTTAGAACCTGATTGAACACAACTGTCTGTGCATCAAATAAAAATTTGACCAACTTAAAAAAAACTGTTGGCTCATCAGGACATGATCCATTTATCCATTCTCTTCCGCTTATCTGCAGTTGGGTCGCGGGGGTAGCAGCCTAAGTAAGGAGGCCCAGACTTCCCTCTCCCCAGCCACTTGGAGCAGCTCCTCCAGGGGAATCCCAAGGCGTTCCCAGGCCAGCCGAGAAACATAGTCCCTCCAGCGTGTCCTGGGTCTTCCTCTGGGTCTCCTCCCGGTGGGACATGCCCGGAACACCTCACCAGGGAGGCGTCCAGGAGGCATCCTAACCAGATGCCCGAGCCACCTCAACTGGCTCCTCTCGATGTGGAGAAGCAGCGGCTCTACTCTGAGTCCCTCCCGGATGACTGAGCTTCTCACCCTATCTCTAAGGGAGAGTCCAGACACCCTGCGGAGAAAACTCATTTCAGCCGCTTGTATCCGAGATCTCGTTCTTTCAGTCACAACCCAAAGCTCATGACCATAGATGAGGGTGGGAACGTAGATCGATCGGTAAATTGAGAGCTTTGCCTTTTGACTCAGCTCTCTCTTCACCACGACAGACCGGTACAGCGCCCGCTTCACTGCGGACGCTGCACCTATCCGCCTATCGATCTCACACCCTAGTTTTCCCTCATTCTTGAACAAGACCCCGAGATACTTAAACTCCTCCACTTGGGGCAGGACCTCGTCCCCGACCCAGAGAGGGCACTCTACCCTTTTCTGGCTCAAGGCCATGGCTACGGATTTGGAGGAACTGACCCTCATCCCGGCCGCGTAACACTGGGCTGCAAACCGTTCCAGTGAAAGCTGTAGATCACGACCTGATGAAAACAATAGGACCATATCATCTGCAAAAAACAGAGAAGCAATCCTAAGGCCACCAAAACGGATCCCCTCAACACCTTGGCTCCGTCTAGTAATTCTGTCCATAAAACCCTGATGCATGCTCAATAATCCAGGTAGAAAAAAAAAAAAAAAGCTAAGCCTTGTCAAAAAAACAAAACAAAACAAAACAAAGCTCTTCTGGTGGAGATGATCACAGCCACTGAGTCAGCCACCCGTAACAACAAAATTAAAGAATTTAAAGCAGAACAACTCAGAGTCAAAGTGTCAGGTGGTCTCAGTAATGCCAAACCACTACCTTCCAACATCAGTAGAGAAGAGAGGGATGCAGTCACCACTCTTAGCAAGGACAAAAACATCATAATTCTCCCAGCAGACAAAGGAAGGTGCACAGTGATTTTGAATCAAAAATACTATCATGAGAAAGTTATATCACTCCTTAGTGTCTTAACCACTTATGAACCACTGAAAAGAGATCCAGGAAGTGGTTACAAGAATAAGTTGATAGATTGCCTGAAATTTTTGGAGCAAGACAAGGTTATTAACCGTATTCTGTACCACAGACTGTACCCAGGGGAGGCCACACCTAGTCTGTATGGTTTACCTAAAATTCACAAACAAGGTGTACCTTTAAGACCATTTGTTAGCATGATTAATTTGGTCACTTACAATGTTTTCAAATATCTGGTGTCTGTACTAATCCCTTTAGCTGGCAGCTCAGACCACCACATACAGAATACCATGGACTTTGTGGATAAGGTGAGGGATGTCATCATGGAGACTGATGAAACAATGGTCTCTTTTGATGTCACATCACTCTTTACGTGCATTCCTGTTGATGAGGCAGTAGAGGTGGTCTGTTTAAGGTTAAAATCAGACACCACTCTGAGTAGCAGGATCACGCTTTCCATAGAACAACTGTGTCAACTCTTGAAACTGTGCCTAAAGTCAACCTACTTCACATATGAGGAGCAATATTATAGGCAGAAACATGGGTGTGCTATGGGGTCTCCAGTTTCTCCTGTTGTTCCCAACCTGTACATGGAGGAGGTAGAAAAAAAGACGCCTTGACGTCCTTTTCAGGGACACTACCAAGTCATTGGTTCAAGTATTTTAACAACAACTGGGTTAAAATTAAATCTCAGAAAGTCAAACATTTTACTGAACACATCAACTATGTGGATAAATATATCAAGTTCACACGAGAAGATGTAAAAAATGGCAGATTGGCTTTCTTGGACTGTGAGGTATCAGTTTCTGATTGAGGATAATTGCAAACTGAGGTGTAACGCAAACCCACCCACACAGACCAGTATTTGCAGTTTGACTCCCATCACCCTTTGGAGCACAAGTTAGGAGTCATCAGGACTCTGTATCACAGAGCAGACAGCGTCCCCACTAACTCAGGAGCCAGACAGAAGGAGAAATCCCACACAAGACAGGCTCTAGAGAAATGTGGATATCCTAACTGGGCCTTCCTGAAAGCAGAGAAGAAACCCAAACAGGACTCCAGCCAGCCATCAGGTGAAAAGAAGGAACCTAGACCCAGACCAGTGGTCATTCCATATGTTGCGGGAGTTTCAGAGAAACTGAGATGTTTATTTTCTAAACATAAAATGCCAGTGGCTTTTAAACCCCAAAATACATTACTGCAAAGATTGGTTCATCCCAAAGATCCAGTCCCCCGGCACAAACAGAGTAATATTGTGTATGCTGTTCAGTGTCAGGAGGGCTGTGATCAGTCGGGGAAACTAAACAGCCACTGGCCAAAAGGATGGCCCAACACTAGGGGTGTAACGATACACAAAACTCTCGAGACGAGACGAGACAAATTACAGAGTTCGCGAGAACGAGACGAGATTTTAATGTTAGTTCGAGAAAACTTCAAAGATCGGTTTTATGCCGCAAAAAGGCTTTTATTCTGTTTTAACATGTATTACAAACTCAACTGATGTCTTCATTTTACTGATTGAATCTCCTTAGACCTTAGAACGTTCAACTTTGTTTAAAAAAATAGATATTCACGCAGGACTTTCCAAAAATTGAACATAAATATCCGCATCAGCACTGAATCTGCAGCCGTCACTCACCAGTGTTGCCAGATTGGGCGGTTCACCGCGATTTTCCTTCTGACTTTTGCGGGTAAAGAGTGCTTTGGGTGGGTGGGACTCTATCTGGCAACACCGGTCACACCGGTGTTTACACGCGTGTCTTTACATTCGGGGCAGCGTCGGCAGCGCCGGGACCCTCCATCAATGTAGAGGCGTCTGCGGCACCGGGACCCTCCATCAGTAGTTGGGGCGTCTTCTATAGCAACTTCATCCGGCGAAGCCATGCTGTCCGTGACGCTGACTTGCTAGGGGCTCTGCTAGCATAAGCATTAGCGACTCGCGAGACAACGTTACCTCTCAACGAGAGATATCACGGGAGTTTAATATCGCGAGATCTCGTACAACGAGATCTCGTTACACCCCTACCCAGCACAGAAGATCAACATCATCAGGTCAGGACTCTGCGGTCTACACTCATCTCCAGGCCAGCGGTCACTCTTTCAGGGATGAAGATGTTCACATCCTTGATAGAGAGGAACAATGGTTTGAGAGAGGAGTAAAGGAGGCCATCTTTGTGAAAAGAAACCGTCCATCATTAAACAGAGGTGGAGGCCTCCGAGTTCAACTGTCCCCCTCTTACAATGCTGTTATTGCTAGTATCACTCAGCCCTCTGTGAATAGCAAACAACCATCAGAGTGCTAACGATCCATCTTTAGGCTGATGGTCCTCCTTGATCACTTGAGCAGCTTTTTCGACTATCATCAGCAAACTGATTGATCCACTGTGAGAGGGTGCTATTTATAAGACTGAGCTGAATAAAGCATCTCAGACTGAGGAATGCTTTCGGATGAAAGACGAAACGTTTCTACAGTGTTTTTGCTTAGTTTTGTTTTGTTTTTTGAATGTCCAGAGGACCAGACTTAGCTGTTTTAGATCTGTCCATAAAAGTTATGAACAGAATCAGTGACAGATGGCAACCTTGGCGGAGTCCAACTCTCACTGGAAACGAGCCTGACACTACCGGCAATGCGGAC
Source organism: Garcialebias charrua (assembly GCA_038048925.1). NCBI lineage: Eukaryota > Metazoa > Chordata > Actinopteri > Cyprinodontiformes > Rivulidae > Garcialebias > Garcialebias charrua. The sequence goes on from JBBPBX010058022.1 coordinate 15,170, forward strand.
CGAGCTCTGACACCAGTCGTACACGGACCTAACAGCCCTTATCAAAGGGCCTGGTACCCCATACTCCTGGAGTACCTCCCACAGGGCCCCCCGAAGGACGCGGTCAAATGCCTTCTCCAAGTCCACAAAGCACATGTAAACTGGTTGGGCAAACTCCCACAGACCCTCCAAGACCCTGCTGAGGGTGTAGAGCTGGTCCAGTGTTCCATGACCAGGACGAAAACCACACTGCTCCACCTGAATCTGAGGTTTGACTATCCAATGGACCCTCCTCTCCAGAACCCCTGAATAGACCTTACCAGGGAGGATTAAGAGTGTGATCCCCCTATAGTTGGAACACACTCTACAGTCCCCCTTTTTGAATAGGGGAACCACCACCCCAGTCTGCCAATCCAGGGGAACTGCCCCCGATGTTCACGCAATATTGCAGAGTTGCGTAAGCCAACACAACCCCACAACATCCAGAGCCCTAAGGAACTCTGGGCGAATCTCATCCACCCCTGGGGCCCTGCCACTGAGGAGTTTTTTTAACCACCTCGACAACCTCAGCACCAGAGATTGGAGAGCCCGACCCAAAGTCCCCAGGCTCCGCTTCCTCAGTGGAAGACGTGCCAGTGGGATTGAGGAGGTCTTGGAAGTATTCTGCCCACCGGCTCAAAACATCAGGACATGATAACTTTGTCAAATAACCCCCCCCCCCCAACCAAATATTTATATATTTTCTCCCAATCAAGTCTATTCTGGACACAGTTTGCTCATGACAACAAGCTCTGTTAGCATCAGGAGCACATGAGCAGGTTAAGCCTAGACTGAAAAACTGCATGCATGACAAAACTTCAAGACTTACCACAAATGATAAACAAACGTCTGATTCTCAGTTGACAGCAGCCAACGTCTGCCCTCCATCTGAAACTACCCTTTAACCAGAAGCGTAGTCCGATCAATCAATAACTCACCAGACGGACTTCTGCCCTTTGACATGTACGCAATCAAACTACCGGTAAGTCTTTGCTTTAAAAATGGTATGTTGCTCCTAACCTTTACTTCAGTTTCTGTCAGTATCAAAGTTTTAGAGAGCAGCTCTGAAACCACAGACAGTGTGAAGCCTGAGAGGGGCCCCTGCTTTTATTGTGTTTACACAAGCTGTAAATGTGCTGATGGACATTTCGACTGTAGCGGGGACCAGAGGCGTCCAACACACAGGCTGCTGTCATGTGACTACAAGATACGAGTTATGGCCTTTTTACCATGGTTTAATAACTATACACACAAGATTTTACAAGATTTACTCAAACCACTAGATAAACATGATTATATTTTGTCAAAACTATTTAATCTATTTCCATCACTTATCTTTATTTTTCTCCTTCGGCTGCTCCCTTCTAGCCACAGTGAACTAACTCGCAGGAAGACTTGGTAATTATTTTTTACACCAGATGTCCTTCCTGAGGCAACCACAGACCACCGAGCTACTACAGCCCTCTGTGTGGAGCAGAGAGCTGACATCCAGGGCACCTGGGTGAGCAGATGGTGGGAGTTACGGACCTTGCTCAAGGCTCAGAGTGGAGCAAATGAGGGTGAAGACAGGTGTGGGTGCTTAAACTTTCCCACCCACATTGTGATGTTGTTGGTCCAGGGAGTTGAACTGGTGACATTCCGAGTACAGGCTCACCATATA
>JBBPBX010058023.1:0-15811 GCA_038048925.1 Garcialebias charrua
TACAGGTAGTCCCCGATTTACGAGCGAGTTCCGTTACAACGAGGCGCTCGTAAAGCGAAAATTCGTAACTTGGAACGGCCGCACGCGGCTCTCGTTAAACCGGAACCTCGCTCGCAAATCGGAACAAAACACGTGGCTCTCGTAAAGCCGGAACATCGCTCGCAAGTTGCCACAAAACACGTGGCTCTCGTAAAACCGGAACATCGCTCGCAAATTGGAACAAACCACGTGGCTCTCGTAAAACCGGAACATCGCTCGCAAAATTGGAACAAACCCACGTGGCTCTCGTTAAACCGGAACCTCGCTCGTAAAACGGAAAAAGGGCGCTAACGAGACGCCAAGCACCCGTTTATCAACATGACACTGAAGAAGCGTACATACTGATCCTTAAACATGCACAACACTTTATTTACAACCAGTTAGCTAGCACATTACACCACACATTAATCTATAAACACATACCTGTACAGTTTTTACTGTACAAACGTGCTTTTCTGCCCAGCACTACTGTACTGTACATACAGTACTTTCATTGAATACTGTAACCAAGTCACACCCATATGACATCATGTGACACCATGTGTCACATCCATCAGAAACCAGTGAAATGCATCTGGAACAACTCACACCCACCATGAACAAGCCAAATCCATCAGAATCAAGTCACACCCATCATGAACACATGACATCCATCAGCATCATGTTGCAAACAAACATCAGAAACAAGTGACATCTTCCAGAAAGATGTACTGTAGCAAGCATCATGTTTCAAAAAACAACAGTGCCATACTGTAGTGTCCACTCCATGAACTTTAGAAAGGTAGAACCAGCCAGCACAGAAACAGCATAAAAAAAGAAAGTTCCCTTACTTTGATTGAAGTGAAGGTAGTCTCTTTGGTTGTCAAAAGTTGCTGTTCAAACCTGGATCAGATGGGACTGCTTATGCAGCAGTGCAACCATCAATGTGAACATGTGAGTTCAGAGAAGCCGACGTAAGATGTGAGTTCAGTTCAAGTGTTTGGTCCTGATGTGATGGAGGATGCTGGAGGATGCAGGATGATGCAGGAACAAGCAGCATCATTCAGAGGTAAGATGTGAGTTCAGTTCAAGTGTTTGGTCCTGATGTGATGGAGGATGCTGGAGGATGCAGGATGATGCAGGAACAAGCAGCATCATTCAGAGGTAAGATGTGAGTTCAGTTCAAGTGTTTGGTCCTGATGTGATGGAGGATGCTGGAGGATGCAGGATGATGCAGGAACAAGCAGCATCATTCAGAGGGATGTGAGTTCAGTTCAAGTGTTTGGTCCTGATGCGAGGATGCAGAAGGTAGACAGGAGTCCAGGTGTCTGACATGGGTCAGCGATGCCACTGGAGGCAGGAGAGCTGGTCTGTCTGTGAACACAAACAACACACATGTTGAAGTGAACATTACACACAGAGAGATGACACCCCCCACACACACACACATGCACAAGTTGTGAAAAGGCCTCACGTTCATGTGGAGGAGAGGAGGCAGCGCACGGGTGTTCAGACTGTGGTCAGACAGGAGTCCAGGTGTCTGACATGGGTCAGCGATGCCACTGGAGGCAGGAGAGCTGGTCTGTCTGTGAACACAAACAACACACATGTTGAAGTGAACATTACACACAGAGAGATGACACCCCCCACACACACACACATGCACAAGTTGTGAAAAGGCCTCACGTTCATGTGGAGGAGAGGAGGCAGCGCACGGGTGTTCTGACTGGTCAGACAGGAGTCCAGGTGTCTGACATGGGTCAGCGATGCCACTGGAGGCAGGAGAGCTGGTCTGTCTGTGAACACAAACAACACACATGTTGAAGTGAACATTACACACAGAGAGATGACACCCCCCACACACACACATGCACAAGTTGTGAAAAGGCCTCACGTTCATGTGGAGGAGAGGAGGCAGCGCACGGGTGTTCAGACTGTGGTCAGACAGGAGTCCAGGTGTCTGACATGGGTCAGCGATGCCACTGGAGGCAGGAGAGCTGGTCTGTCTGTGAACACAAACAACACACATGTTGAAGTGAACATTACACACAGAGAGATGACACCCCCCACACACACAGTGAAAAGGCCTCACGTTCATGTGGAGGAGAGGAGGCAGCGCACGGGTGTTCAGACTGTGGTCAGACAGGCGTCCAGGTGGAGGAGGCATGGAGGAGGCATGGAGGAGGCATGGAGGAGGCATGGAGGAGGCATGGAGCATCCCCTCAGTCAGTGTGATTTCATTGCACCCAGGAGGGTTAATCCCTCAGTCAGTGTGATGCCAGTACACCCAGGAGGGTTAATCCCTCAGTCAGTGTGATGCCAGTACACCCAGGAGGGTTAATCCCTCAGTCAGTGTGATGCCAGTACACCCAGGAGGGTTAATCCCTCAGTCAGTGTGATGCCAGTACACCCAGGAGGGTTAATCCCTCAGTCAGTGTGATGCCAGTACACCCAGGAGGGTTAATCCCTCAGTCAGTGTGATGCCAGTACACCCAGGAGGGTTAATCCCTCAGTCAGTGTGATGCCAGTACACCCAGGAGGGTTAATCCCTCAGTCAGTGTGATGCCAGTACACCCAGGAGGGTTAATCCCTCAGTCAGTGTGATGCCAGTACACCCAGGAGAGGAGGGAACGCAGCAGGTGTCACTGTTGGAAAACAGAAATTTGTAAGTTAACATTATGTACTGTACTGTACAGCAAGGTGTTGTGCTTACAGATAAATTAAACACATCCAAAAACAACTTGTCCTTACTGTGATGTTTGTGTGCTGATGTTTGGACCAGGGGGCGGCCTTTCCACAATGCTTTGGAGGGATGCTGTGGACATGACAAGACACAGGTGGATGATGAAATGTAGCATGAAACTAAACAGAAAAGCAAAATTAAATTCACATTTCATTATGTACTGTACGGTACCTGGATGATGAAGCTGTGCAGGTTAGTGGGAGATGAGCAGGAGGTCAGTGAAGGTAGGTGTTGCAGAGGCTGGCTGGAGAGGAGGAGACGTCTGTGGACATGAACACAGACAGGTGGGTTAACAGATTAAGTAACATAAAAACAAAACACAAAATCAAAAAGTAAAAGCAAGTTTTCATTACCTTTGTGGAGGGGTGCAGAGGCTGGCTGGCTGAATGACTGGAGTGGAGAGGAGGAGGAGGAGCAGGAGCAGCAGACGTCTGTGGACATGAACAGAGACAGGTGGGTTAACAGATGAAGTAACATAAAATAAAACAGAAAATCAAAATATAAATGCAACATTTCTTTACCTTTGGGGACAGGTGCAGGGGAAGGACGGAGGGATGTTTACTGGGGAGAGGGTGAGCTGGATCTGGAGCTGGATCTGGAGCTGGAGCTGGAGATGGAGATGTCCAATGACGGCTGGCTTGCAGCAGCAGAGGTGGATGGCTGTGCAGCAGCAGAGGTGGATGGCATTTCCTCTGCTGCTTCTGCTGCTCCAGCAGATCCTAGAGTCGCTGCAGTGGCCGTGGCTGCAGTGGCCGTGGCTGCAGTGGCCGTGGCTGCAGTGGCCGTGGCTGCAGTGGCCGTGGCTGCAGTGGCCGTGGCTGCAGTGGCCGTGGCTGCAGTGGCCGTGGCTGCAGTGGCCGTGGCTGCAGTGGCCGTGGCTGCAGTGGCCGTGGCTGCAGTGGCCGTGGCTGCAGTGCCTGGCTGCAGTGCCGTGGCTGCAGTGCCCGTGGCTGCAGTGCCCCTCGTAATGAACTGCAGCATGCTGCTCTGCGCGGCCTCCTGTTTTTTTTCCTCTAGGATCTGCCGGTAACAAGCCAGACCGTCACGGACAGCTCGGGAGGCCCTGGCGAACCTCTCCCCATCCTCGTCCAGTGCCTCCAACTGGTCCAAGACGTGCTGCTGCTCCTTAAAGATCTTGGCCAAGACCTGCCTCGTGAAGACCTTGGCCGGAGCGGTTGGCCTTTCTTCTTGCTGCCCCTCCTCCTCTACCGACGGCCTATCCAGCTGCTGCAGGTCCGCAGTCGTAAGCTCCTCGCCTTCTTCAGCCAGCAACTCCCGAACATCTTCAGTGTCAATCTCCAATTCCAGCCTCCTACTCATCTCCACCACACTCTCAATCACACTGCTGATTGAGTCCACGGGCTCAAGTGAGGGATCAAAAAACTGTGGACAGAGCTTTTTCCACACACCGTTAAGTGTGCTCTCCCTCACCTGATGCCAGGACTCATCAATGTGAGTGAGAGCATGGCGCAGGTTGTACTTCTTCCAGAAGTCCTTTAACGTGAACTCTGGAGAGTCGTCTGTTTCCAACAAAGCACTGCGGATGACCCTCTGAAGGTAGTAGGCCTTGAAGGTCGATATCACCCCCTGGTCCATTGGCTGGATGAGACTGGTGGTATTGGGTGGCAGGTACACCACCCTCACATTTTGGTTGAGGTCAGTCAGATTTGCGGGGTGACCCGGTGCATTGTCCAACAACAACAGGATGTTAAAGCGAATGCGCTGTCGTTTGCAGTAGCACTGTACATCCTTGATGAAATGTTTGGTAAACCATTGTGAGAACACCTCTTGGGTAACCCAGGCCTTACGGTTGAATGCCCAATACACCGGCAGTTGGTTCTTATTCATACGTTGTAAGGCCCTGGGGTTCTCATAATGGTTTACCAACAGCGGCTTTAACTTGCAGTCACCAGCAGCATTCGCTCCGAAAAGCAACGTGATCCTGTCTTTCCCCACTTTGTGGCCCGCTGCTGTTCTTTCATCCCTGCTGATGTAGGTGCGGTCGGGCAACCTCTTCCAAAATAGACCAGTCTCATCAACATTGAACACCTGCTGCGGTGTGTATCCCCCCTCCCTTATAATGGCTGCCAGTTTTTCTGGGAATGCGGCTGCTGCCGCCGCATCACCACCTGCTGCCTCTCCTGGTGAAAAAAAACACACACAGGACAAGATTAACCACATGTTACACGTGTTAAACATTAAAGCACAGCTGAAATGTTTCACTTACCTTGGATTTTTATGCTGTGCAAATTAGCCCTTTGTCGGAACCGATTAAACCACCCCCGTGACGCATGGAAGTCGGGCACCTCCACGCCCTCCCCCATCTCTGCTTTGATATCCTCGTAAATTTTGAGGGCTTTCTCCTGCATCATCATCAGATTCAGTGGAATATGCCTCTGGTTGCAGTCCTCTATCCAAAGGACTAGAAGTTGTTCATGAAAAGACAGGTGTGTTAAAACATGAACTGAATTAAAAATTAAAAATTATTATTAATAAAAGTCTTGTGACCGTGTGTTAAACATCTCAGGTAAACAAAGCACACCTGTAAACAAACATCCCAGGTAAACAAAGCACACCTGTAAACAAACATCCCAGGTAAACAAAGCACACCTGTAAACAAACATCCCAGGTAAACAAAGCACACCTGTAAACAAACATCCCAGGTAAACAAAGCACACCTGTAAACAAACATCCCAGGTAAACAAAGCACACCTGTAAACAAACATCCCAGGTAAACAAAGCACACCTGTAAACAAACATCCCAGGTAAACAAAGCACACCTGTAAACAAACATCCCAGGTAAACAAAGCACACCTGTAAACAAACATCCCAGGTAAACAAAGCACACCTGTAAACAAACATCCCAGGTAAACAAAGCACACCTGTAAACAAACATCCCAGGTAAACAAAGCACACCTGTAAACAAACATCCCAGGTAAACAAAGCACACCTGTAAACAAACATCCCAGGTAAACAAAGCACACCTGTAAACAAACATCCCAGGTAAACAAAGCACACCTGTAAACAAACATCCCAGGTAAACAAAGCACACCTGTAAACAAACATCCCAGGTAAACAAAGCACACCTGTAAACAAACATCCCAGGTAAACAAAGCACACCTGTAAACAAACATCTCAGGTAAAAAAAAAATTAATGAAACTGTACAGTGCATACAGTATCAAAAATAATGTACTGTCCAGGTACTGTATTTGTTAAATAATTTACTATCTAAAAGACGCAATACAGTACTGTACAGTACGTACAGTGTACTGTACGTACTGTTAATAAAAAAATAAAATTTCTTACCCATCAGACGCTCAATCTCTGTGATAACACCCGTGCGTTGCTTCGTTATCATCGTGGACCTCATGGGGGCTGCTCCTCTCACGGTAGCTAAAATGCGCTCGCGGTCAGCCTTTATGGTGCTGACTGTTGAACTGACCTAAAATAAAAAATAAAATGTCATTAACTAACAGACGCCATTACGTGTCTTCATCTGCGCAGCCACGTGTACAGTAAAACACTCGCTAACAAGCGCTCACATCCGCCATTGTTCATCTGCGCAGCCACGTGTACAGTAAAACACTCGCTAACAAGCGCTCACATCCGCCATTGTTCATCTGCGCAGCCACGTGTACAGTAAAACACTCGCTAACAAGCGCTCACGATCCGCCATTGTTCATCTGCGCAGCCACGTGTACTGTAAAACACTCGCTAACAAGCGCTCACGATCCGCCATTACGAGTCGTGCTAACGGTGGTACTGTACTCACCAGGTTCAGAGCTTTGCAGATGGAGGACGTCGACTCTCCCCTGTCCGCTCGTTTGATGATGTCCAGCTTCTGCTCCAGCGTGATGGCCTTACGCTTTTTAGGAGCGCTCGCACCACCAGCAGAAGAAGCTCCTCGCTTTGCAGACATGCTTTCAAATGCTTTCAAATGAAGATGCTAACAAAGCTAATGATAATGCTAATGAATACGTATCTGTAACTGTGTCTCTCAAATCGCCAAACTGTAGACCCACGCCGCCGCTTTCGCGCTGTTCGCTTATGTAGTACCAGATGAAATCACTCCGCCTTTGATTTTTGGGGGTGGGGGTACAGTAAAGTAGTGCCTATGTAACCTTCCGCTGTTGTACTTTTCCATTTGTCACGCGAAACATACCCCCCCCCACCCCACCCACCACAGCGTGCCCGCCTTGTGCAGTGTGCATGTCCAGTCCAAGTCCAGTGCAGGTGCATGGTTAAATCGCCCATCCCCCAACCCGAAACCAACCATCGCCCATCCCCTAACCCGAAACCAACCATCGCCCATCCCCCCCGAAACCAACCCCCTCCACTCCACCTCCCCCGCCCCCCCACATTCCACCTCCTGCCCCAAACTCCCCTTCGAAACATGACATTCAGCCGTCGGCACGAACACTCGGTTCTCGTAAAACAGAACAATGGTTTCTAACGGAGTTTTCTCGTAAACACGGAATTTTCATCTCGTTATTCGGAACAATGGTTTCTAACGGGGTTTTCTCGTAAACACGGAATATATCTCGTTATTTGGAGCAATGATTTCTAACGGAGTTTTCTCGTAAACACGGAATTTTCATCTCGTTATTCGGAACAATGGTTTCTAACGGTAAATTCTCGTAACTCTGGAATTTTCGCTCGTGAGGCTTTCTAATGTTGTTCTCTCGTAAAATCGGAACGGCAGCTCGCAAGTCGGTAGTTTGGTTCCTGGAAGCTCTCGTAAAGCCGGACGCTCGTAGTTCAGAGCGCTCGTAAATCGGGGACTACCTGTACAAGACAATCCCATTAATGATACGTACACAATGTAAAAAAATGAAAGGTAGCAGAAAGAAGAATAAATCTTATTATATCTGCCACTTTTTTCAAACAATCAGATTAAACAATAATAATCTTTCACCAGCAGTACAAAATGACTCTCTTTCTAATTTTCTAATACTAATACTAATACATAACTAATAATTGATACAATACACATTATGCTAATTCATATATATTTTTTCAACAAATTCCTTTTGATCATTTTCTTAAATGTAAACAGTGACTTGGCATTTTTAACTACATTCTCCAAGCCATTCCATAATCTAATTCCCTGGATTGAGGTAGAACGTCCCTTCAAACTAGTTCTGAATTGTGGTTTTACAAACATCTCTGTCCCCTTAAGATTATAACAACTTTGTCTTTTAACAAAATTCATTTGGATATTTAAAGGTAATTCGTTATTCTGAGCCCTATACATAATTGATAAAATATTATAATCAACCAAATCATGGAACTTCAATAATTTCAGTTGATAAAATAATGTACTGGATGGATGACAGTAATGTTTTCTAGTGATAATTCTTACAGCTCTTTTCTGTAATACAAAAATAGGCTTTGTGATTGTTTTACACGCTTTCCCCCAAACATCAATACAATAGATTAAGTGTGGAACAATGATTGTGTTATACAACAAATACAGAGCTTTATCATTCAATAGGTCTCTGACCTTGTATAGTACTGCAATCGATTTAGCTATTTTTATTCTTACAGAATTTATGTGTTGTTTCCATGTCAGTTTGTCATCAATGATAACACCCAAAAACTTCACCTCACTCACTCTACAAATCTCAACACCCTCAATTTTGAGTGGAACATCAACAGTTTTCTTTTTATTACTGAATATCATGTAATTAGTTTTTTTCTAGATTTAATGATAATTTATTGATTTTAAACCAAGTTTGTATTTTGGTAAATTCTGTCTTTATCAATTCCAACATTTGTTCTATATCTTCATCTAAACAGAAACAACAAACCAACAAACGTAATAACATATGTCTTGTCAAAACAGTCAAACATTTTCTGTAATGTCAAAAAATGAAAGGTATTCTTTAAGTTCAACACGTTTATTTTATGGTTTCAGCAGCAATGCAACTACTACTCCCAATTACAACTGTAGTTAACACTTGATTATATTTTTAAAAAATAATTTAAAACACCCTCAACAAAATAAAAACAATTTTTGCTATGAAAAATGGAGAGTATACTACTAGGCACCATGAAAAATGAGGGAGCCACTACAACTTCAAATGTTTAAACATAAAATGTCTTTGGGAAATGTTGTGATGGGCACATCTCCTACCGTGAGCAGGCAGTTGGACGAACACACAATCAGAATTGGACAGGAGAGGGAGAGTTTTCCTGGGGGCTTTGAGGTCCTGTTTTTCCTGAAACACAAAGACATATTTCTGTTGGCATGATGAATCATATTTTAAGATTGTGGAATATAAGCCAGATAAATAAATAAAATAAAGAGAGAACCTGTAAAACTATCATGTTAAATATGACGCGGTTGAAAATTTGGGTGCACTAACTGTGCTGGTGAACCAAAAAAAAGTTTAGAAACACCAGTGCAATCAGTGCAAGAAGTTAGTGTAGAACCATGGAAAAAAATGTATCAATTAAAAAAATGATTTTGAGTAAGATATTTCCAGCAACCTGCAAAGATTTTGTTTCTTTCCACCTTGAAAACTTTAATATCCAAATACTATGTTAGGTTTATTCTTTAAAAAATAATAACACCAATTTCTCATTAACATTCAAATAATGTATTATTGTAATTAAAAAGATAAATTAATCTACATTTCTGGAAATGTTTGAATTATCAGAATAATCCAGGTGTCAAAATGAAGCTTAAAAAAAACATGAATCTGAAAATTTGCTTATACAGTATAACCAAATTTGACTTAATCCTCTGTTTGATTAGATGGGTTACATACGGTCATGCTATCACATGAAGTTGCATTAAGGGACAAAAGTAGTACCTTACAAAGATGCACAACACCAAAATAAAGTAGGACAAACTCACTCTTAGAACTGGACAGGAGAGAGCTTCTTCCTGGGGGCTTTGGGGGCTTGTTTTTCCTGAAACACATAGACATCTTTCTGTTGGCATGATGAATCATAATCATCATCAATGTTAATATTCAGATTGTGGAAGATAAACAAAACAAAAACAAGACAAAATAAATACAAAACTAAATTCACCAAACTCCTTGTCAGTAGTGCCCGAGTCGGTGCTGGTAGTCTCATCTGTAGACTGGTCCGGAATGATTGTTGAGTCCCTCAAAATGGCTTCATCTGTGTCATTGGGCTCATCAAAACGGCGTCTCTTTGAAGAGCTACAAAGATGAGCCAATTAATAAATTCCAACAAATGCTGGCCAACATCATATGTTATTAAGTCTACTAAAGCTATGACATATTGTTTATTATGTTTATTAAATTTGTTCATTTTTTTTTTACAAAAGAAACACAATACAAGACAATCCCATTAATCAAGGAATCAAGAATCAAGGAATCAAGGAGTTTTATTAACATTGCATCAATTTTCACCGATTACAACGTAAATATGTAGTTGCAGGCATCCAGAGAGAAATGAGTGCAAAAGCTGCAGCAAAACAAAGCACATTACATGTTTTATCAACACACGATATGTTTTATCAACACACGACATGTTTATTCAACACATTGATATACTCTTAGCGCGGCCAGGCCCAATCTGTCTCCAGATGAAGGTCAAAAGCAGGAAAAACAGGCAGAAACACTGGGATTCACAGCATTGATATTAAAAAAAGATGAATCACATTTTGTCTTCAAGACACCGCGTGATTCAGTAAAAACCATATCAGAGCACATTTAGGTACAATAACAAAGGAAATACGGCAGGCAGGGAGATTGGGTCCATGATTAATTTCAGACAAACACAAAGTTCAGCAGGTGTGCAGCTGGGTGTTATCCGAAGCCTCACAGAAATCTCTGGGGAGGGGGAGGGGGGGGGGGGCTCTTCAACTCCTCACTCTAGGAGAATGGATTCCCACAGCCCGCTTCAAGGACATGTGCAGAAGCCAGATAATGTTTTTGTTTGTTATCCAAATAGACCACAGTGTTCTTTTCCACTGCCGCCTTCAAGTCTGTGGGTGCTGTTTCATGGCCGAAAGAAATCCAAATATGTGGTTCTGCTCTGCCCCGCTTTCATGAGCTTCCACCTGTCCCTTGATCGATCCTGGGTGGCTGCAAACAAGTCCCAAAACGGACAGCAGGTGCACGGTGGTCCACCACTGCACCAATCGTGCGATTGAGCTCATACAGCAGCTGGGATGAGGAGCCCACGACCCGGTTCAGAGAATTTTGCTGATCAGGCAGTCCCGACAGCGCTCTGATAGCCGCCGAAGCCTCCCTCAGCTTCCGATAACAAACAACTCCGGTTACGCCAAAAAACAGAGCAGTTGCTACCAATAATCCAATAATCCACAAATCCTCCACGTCTTCGACACTCAGAACGGACAGACACATGGGCTGCCACTGACCCCACGAGTCCAGCACGTATCCAGCCGCGTGTGTGTCGGAGGGACAGACAGCTTCTCCTGACACGGTCCGCTTCGTGGAAAAAATCTTATCCATTGAAGAAACAGCCCAATTGATTAATTCCATATTGGTTCGAGTGAGCGCTGAAGGGTCGCAGACGAGACGAAAAGCAAGCAGGGAGTAGGAAAAACTTAGGGAGGGAAGAGCAGAAAGATATGCGACCTGCCTTGCCGAGTGCCGGAAGAAGATAGATTAATGATACGTACACAATGTAAAAAAATGAAAGGTAGCAGAAAGAAGAATAAATCTTATTATATCTGCCCCTTTTTTCAAACAATCAGATTAAACAATAATAATCTTTCACCAGCAGTACAAAATGACTAACTCTTTCTAATTTTCTAATACTAATACTAATACATAACTAATAATTGATACAATACACATTATGCTAATTCATATATATTTTTTCAACAAATTCCTTTTGATCATTTTCTTAAATGTAAACAGTGACTTGGCATTTTTAACTACATTCTCCAAGCCATTCCATAATCTAATTCCCTGGATTGAGGTAGAACGTCCCTTCAAACTAGTTCGGAATTGTGGTTTTACAAACATCTCTGTCCCCTTAAGATCATAACAACTTTGTCTTTTAACAAAATTCATTTGGATATTTAAAGGTAATTCGTTATTCTGAGCCCTATACATAATTGATAAAATATTATAATCAACCAAATCATGGAACTTCAATAATTTCAGTTGATAAAATAATGTACTGGATGGATGACAGTGAAATATATTTCTATCAGTATTACATTACACCCATTATGTTCCATTATTTGTATTCACTTAATTCTGCCTTATAATGTGAAATGTGACACTAGGCAGAACGTTTTTCTCTCGGGCTTTGTTTTCACTAGGGAACAGTTACACGCCTGCACATACAGTACAACAGACATAACACTGGATGATTGACATACAGAGCTGATAGATTGTTGACAGAAAGGAGGGTCACGTGGTAGTGTAGGTGGTTCCAGGGCAGTCCCGAAGCAGTCCAAGGCGGTTCCAGGGTCCAAGGAGGCGGTGACGACATCCAGGACAAGCCCCCAGAAACCATCTTGGCTACAGCAAACTGGTTGGTCCACTTAAGTTGTTTACTTGGTGGGGTAGCTTCAGTTTGCTTTGGACTGCTCTGACTGACGAAGCCCTCTGGAGTGAGGGTGAAACGTTTCTACTAAAAAGAAACTGTCCAGATGAACTGATTGAGAATGAGCGGATTTGATACCTGGACTATTGAGAATGAACTTTCTGGTCTTGAACCACTTTGGACATGTCTGCCTGCCTGGGAGGAGTCGACGAGGGACAAGCCCCCAGAAACCATCTTGGCTACAGCAAACTGGTTGGTCCACTTAAGTTGTTTACTTGGTGGGGTAGCTTCAGTTTGCTTTGGACTGCTCTGACTGACGAAGCCCTCTGGAGTGAGGGTGAAACGTTTCTACTAAAAAGAAACTGTCCAGATGAACTGATTGAGAATGAGCGGATTTGATACCTGGACTATTGAGAATGAACTTTCTTGTCTTGAACCACTTTGGACATGTCTGCCTGCCTGGGAGGAGTCGACGAGGGACAAGCCCCCAGAAACCATCTTGGCTACAGCAAACTGGTTGGTCCACTTAAGTTGTTTACTTGGTGGGGTAGCTTCAGTTTGCTTTGGACTGCTCTGACTGACGAAGCCCTCTGGAGTGAGGGTGAAACGTTTCTACTAAAAAGAAACTGTCCAGATGAACTGATTGAGAATGAGCGGATCAATACAATAGATTAAGTGTGGAACAATGATTGTGTTATACAACAAATACAGAGCTTTATCATTCAATAGGTCTCTGACTTTGTACAGTACTGCAATCGATTTAGCTATTTTTATTCTTACAGAATTTATGTGTTGTTTCCATGTCAGTTTGTCATCAATAATAACACCCAAAAACTTCACCTCATTCACTCTACAAATCTCAACACCCTCAATTTTGAGTGGAACATCAACAGTTTTCTTTTTATTACTGAATATCATGTAATTAGTTTTTTCTAGATTTAATGATTATTTATTTATTTTAAACCAAGTTTGTATCTTGACAAATTATGTCTTTATCAATTCCAACATTTGTTCTATATCTTCACCTAAACAGAAAAATGTGTTAGTATAAAATTATTTACCGGTAAACAGAAAAATCACATTGAGCCTCGGAGACTCATGTACAAGTGAGATCTGTTTGGACAGACAATAAAAAGTGGTGAAAATGGCACATGGGGTTTGGAGACCAAAAAAAAATCCTAACATGCTCTTAATCTTTGGCTGAAGGTTAATAGCATTATAATGAAAAAAAAAGTTGCATGACTAGCACATAATGACGCCGACATTCCGCAAGGGGGTGGGGGGAGGGGGGAGCATGTACAGCGACAACACCCAGAGGCACTGCAGAGTTCAGATAAATTCACTCAGTTCAAGTAGTTCCCTCTTGACAGATCAGTGCACTGTGGGTGTGTCGAGGAATGGCCAAGGATGACTTCAGAATAGAATCCCAAGAGTCTGGGCCCCTCTGATTGGTCCGTAGACTTCCTCGGTGGGAGTGGGTGAAGGCAGAGCATCAAAGTTTTACAAAACTTCCAGGTTAATTAAGATAAGATGGCCTGTCAATGCCAGTCAGGGAGTCAAATTCAGATAAACCTGTATTCTACCTGAGTTTGATTATATGATCCAATATCTGCTGGGAGATTTACAAATTACGCAGACTAACTAAGACTAAGGTAAAGCAGAACCCATAACAGAAATGTTGGTCATGATTTCTATCCCCCCACATGATGTCATCAATTGGTAACTCAAAGTTTCAGTAAGAAAATTGTTGCACATTGCAGCTGCACTTATAAATGCTATCTTGTCCCAATAATAACCACATTTCAAGTTAAATATTTTAGGCAGCAAGTTACACCAGCAGTAAGGAGATCATGACACATCATCACTATCAGCTCCTTTGATTACGACAATCAAGACATTGAAAATGAAAGGGAAAGACTTAAATTGAGTAGCTGGTATGACAGATGGCTTCCAATTGTCGTCTCACCCTACAGAGTCAGGACAGAAGACGCTTGGCAGGTTTCCTGATGGTACTAAAACGCAGCCTGTTCCTGAACACCAATGAAACACCTCATCTGGACAGCGAGTGCTCTTTATCATCCTCATTTCCATTCACCGTTAGGTTGATTTACATGCAATAGCTTAAGAAAGCAGGAAAACTGCTAGAACATTTTTTTAAATATTGACTCTTCTTTTTTCAACTTTATTCAGTAAACTCCATAATTAAGACACAACTTATTTATTTCTTACAAGTGAAATATTTTTATTGATGTTAGAGTTTTAATGCCAAGTATAAAAGTGTTAAAATGCTTAGGTTTCATAAAGTGTGACTCTGCTGCTCTTTTTGCATTTGCCCCCACAGTCAAACTGCAGGCTGAAGATGAAGAAGGCTACTGGTTGGTTGGTTCCATCTGACAGGTTGTGATAGGTGTCATCTATCACCTCTGAAATGGCCTCAGGACTTACCATACCAATCACGATAGTGCCAGATGTTCAAACTGAAGCAAGTCACACAAATGCACACATGAAGGTACACACAAACATAAATCTTATACAGTCAAATGTTCTGGTTCATGCAAAAACATGCCACTGTCTTCACCAAGAAATCCCATCTGAAATGAACATGCAAAAAAAAATACATATGGTGTTCCTTCAGAAAAATATCAAACTGATTATTTTACTGATTTAATCCAAATAAGCTGCATATTCATTCAATCTTTATTTAGACTGTGGACTCATTTACAAGAGAGATCTGATAAAGATATGTAGAGGGATTTATTAGACTTTCCATTGCACACATGGAAAAAGGCTAAAGTAAACCAAGGCAAGACAGAGAGGATTTCTAATAGAGGTGTAGCCTGATATGACAGGGAGTGGTGGCGCAGAGGTTAGAGAAGGTGGCCCTGTAATCCGAAAATCGCTGGTTCAACTCCCGGCACCAACAACATCAAAATGTACAAAGTAGCTGGGATAGGTAAAGCACCCACACCTGCCTCCACCCTCATTTGCCCCACTCTGGGCCCCTGAGCAAGGTAATTAACTCCCACCATCTACTCCCCCCTGGTGCCCTAAATAGCAGTTCTCTGCTCCACACAGAGGGCTGTGGTAGCTCGTTGGTCTGTGGTTTCGTCAGGAAGGGCATCCGGTGTAAAAATAATTGCCATGTCTTTGTGTGACTTATTTCACTGTGGCGACCCCTGAAGGAGGGAGCAGCAGAAAGAAGAAGAAAAAAATAAAATTAAGTATATGACAGAAAAGGAGCAGATGGAAACAATAAAGCAACCTTCACTAAAGCAAAGCAAGAAAAATTTGTTTGGATGACAAGCTGGAACGTGTCTGTTTATTTCAAATCAGCTGTGTGAAAATGTTTTTGGTTGTAAAAGCTCCAGTATACTCGCGCGTCCTGTCAGCTATGTGGAAACTGTGCACACTGAAGACAGTTGAGACTTCATACTCGAGCGTCCACCTAGATCAGCTGCAGTCAGCTCCGCAGACAAGGGGGTGTTTGCTTTCGGGACAAACTGAGTTTGCGGATTTGCTGACATGCCTACTGGATTGATTGACAG
>JBBPBX010058024.1:3039-22236 GCA_038048925.1 Garcialebias charrua
AATTGGAACTGCCGAGGGAATCGATAGGAACCGGAATCGAAATGAAGAATCTGAAGCGGAGTCATTCAAATGATGCCCAACCCTAGCTGTAACAAACTTTTTCCTTCCTTGATTTAATACAGTTGGCAAACTGAATTCACTTTTCCTTGATTTATTGAGATGGAGTAATTACTACTTCTGAAGAGGGAGTCCGAGCCAGAAGCCTCCTGAGCTGGAAGTGAGTCAAAGGTCCGAGAGAAGACCTGAAGGCTGCAACAGCTACATTTCTGCTAGTTTTAGCATCTGTTGAGCTTTTAGCTACCTTTCTGCTAGCTGTAGCCCTCCAGCTACTGTTTGACTTGATAAAACTTAGTTATTTTGGTAAAACTGTTCAGTAATAAAAAAAATATACAAATGTAAAATAAATCATATTTTTAATCAAATGTTCAGAAACAAACAGGAACCTGTAGAGGATGGCCTCCTGGAAGAGCTGCATCCTGTCCCAGTAGGTCTCTGGTTCAAAACCTGAGAACATGGAGACATGTTGAAGCAGGAGGTGAGATGTAGGAGACAAGTCCTCAGAGGACCATTGTACCTTCAAACAGGTTGTCACTGCCATTCTTCAGCACACTCTGGATGTTGAGGGGGATGAAGAGTTGGGCTCTTAGTGGGTCTCCGTACAAATGAGATGTCAGAGCAAATGGGAACTCCAGCACAGGGACCAGGAGAAAACCACAAGAGGCCGCCTTCCTGTGCCACCCTTGGACCTGACGAAAAATTATATTTTATATTTTACCACAGGATGACTGAAAAATGAAATACAGCATTAATGATTCTTTTTTTTTCTTTCAGCTGTTCCCTCTTCAGGGGTCGCCACAGTGAGTCATCCTCCTCCACCTCACTCTGTCCTCTGCATCCTCTGTCCTCACTCCAACTACGTCCATGTCTCTCTAACTGCATCCATATATCTCCTCTTTGTCTTTTTCCTGGCAGCTGCATTTCTAACATCCTTCTACCAATATACCCACTGTCCCTCCTCTGGACATGTCCAAACCACTGTCCCTCCTCTGGACATGTCCAAACCACTGTCCCTCCTCTGGACATGTCCAAACCACTGTCCCTCCTCTGGACATGTCCAAACCACTGTCCCTCCTCTGGACATGTCCAAACCACTGTCCCTCCTCTGGACATGTCCAAACCACTGTCCCTCCTCTGGACATGTCCAAACCACTGTCCCTCCTCTGGACATGTCCAAACCACTGTCCCTCCTCTGGACATGTCCAAACCACTGTCCCTCCTCTGGACATGTCCAAACCACTGTCCCTCCTCTGGACATGTCCAAACCACTGTCCCTCCTCTGGACATGTCCAAACCACTGTCCCTCCTCTGGACATGTCCAAACCACTGTCCCTCCTCTGGACATGTCCAAACCACTGTCCCTCCTCTGGACATGTCCAAACCACTGTCCCTCCTCTGGACATGTCCAAACCACTGTCCCTCCTCTGGACATGTCCAAACCACTGTCCCTCCTCTGGACATGTCCAAACCACTGTCCCTCCTCTGGACATGTCCAAACCACTGTCCCTCCTCTGGACATGTCCAAACCACTGTCCCTCCTCTGGACATGTCCAAACCACTGTCCCTCCTCTGGACATGTCCAAACCACTGTCCCTCCTCTGGACATGTCCAAACCACTGTCCCTCCTCTGGACATGTCCAAACCACTGTCCCTCCTCTGGACATGTCCAAACCACTGTCCCTCCTCTGGACATGTCCAAACCATCTCAGTAGCCGTTTTCGCACTGCACGGCCCTCAACGGCCCGGCCTGGCCCGCCTTCTAACCCGGGTTCGTCATGTTCGCATTTGCCTTTTCCGCCCAGGGTCCGCCCTCGTTTTGGAACCATCTTCACCGTGGTTCTGATCGGGCCGGACTCCCGGGCCCAGTTTGACGTCATGTACTGCTCACATTTGATTCGTTGTTTGCAGCAGGGGTGGGGACTGCTTCGTGCAGGGGCGGGACTGATGCGTGTTGTTGAGTCATCAGCTCGTTCTAACAACAACCTCAGCGCAAGCTGAATCTCATTAAAATTTAACTACAGAAACGACAAAATATTTGTTAGCTGAATATATATATTAGTGTTTCTGAGTTTAATGTTTGTTAATAACTGATTACAAATCAGCTTATTTTACACGTGCGTAGCAAGGATTTTCTGAGGGGCGATCTGTTAAAAGACAGAGTGGACCTGCAAAATGCAAGTTGCCCAGTAGGTCACTGCATTAAGCATTGGGTTGGCGCGCAGATCCTTTTCTCAAAAGCTGGTTCAAATCTCACTCGGTACAGTTAAAACTTATTTTACGTTTGCCTTTTATTGGATAAAAATATGAGGACTGAGATTTAAAAAAAGGAGTTTGTGAAACTCCTTTTTTTTATCCAATAAAAGACAAATGTAAAATAAGTTTTAACCGTACTGAGTGAACCAGCTTTTGAGAAAAGGATCTGCGCGCCAACCCAATGCTTAAAGCAGTGACCTACTGGGCAACTTGCATTTTGCAGGTCCACTCTGTCTTTTAACAGATCGCCCCTCAGAAAATCCTTGCTACGCACGTGTAAAATAAGCTGATTTGTAATCAGTTATTAACAAACATTAAACTTAGAAACACTAATATATATATTCAGCTAACAAATGTATTTTAGCGGCGTCCCTTGTCTTTCCACACATACACACCAAGCGCACACACAAGAACACCCCACCCACTTCAAGAGAACTCTCCACCCACTTCAAGGCTTGCTCTCCGCATAATAATAATAATAATAATAATGAATTCAATTTATAACGCACTTTTCATTAGTGAAAATCTCAAAGTGCTACACACATTCATACACCGGTAACAGCAGACTACCATGCAAGGTGCTTTCCAGTCCTACCGGGAGCAACTCGGGGTTAAGTGCCTTGCCCAAGGACACAACGACACATGGTGTGGGGAACCGGGATTCGAACCGCTAACCTTCCGATCGGGGGACGACTGCCATTACCACTACGCCACGGCCGCCCACAATTTCATCGCTGCATCGCTGTTCATTTAATGTAAAATCTGAAACAGGTCTTTAGTTTGAAAAAGGTTTTAATTTTGGCCCCTTTTTTAAGTGAGCTTGACACCCCTGATTAATGGATTTTTTTCTGCACCACAACTCCACACAGGTAATATTATGACCACCAATGCTTGAAGATAGTAAGCAATACAAGACCTCCAAAAATCTAAACAACCCTAAAAAATTCTGGAAAACCATCAAATCTCTCTCAAGCATCCCTGAATCATCTGACCTCCCATCACAACTTCTCGTTGACTCTGTTCCTGTGTCAAATAAGCACGAGATCCTGAACTGTTTCAACAAACATTTTGTTGCTTCTAGTTCATTATTTGACACAGTTACAAATGGAAAATCAGCCACTTCATCTAATAATCAAACTTCTACAAATCAAATCCCTCCTACAAGTAAATCCTCAGTTAATCACACCTTCTCTTTTTCTCCGTTCTCAGTCAGTGAGGTAAATAAACTGTTAAAAGATCTTGATCCTAAAAAATCTGCAGGTCCAGATGAACTTCCTCCTTATTTCTTAAGGCTGGCTGCTCATATCATCACAGTCCCTGTGGCCCACATCTTTAATCTATCCATAAGCCAAAACTCCATTCCGGATGCTTGGAAAACAGCTTTTGTTCTTTCCTTGCTCTCACCTTATAATCTGTCTGATTTGTTACTTTTATATCTTTGTTTTAACTTGTAAAAAAAAAACTGTATTTCTCTCTTATGTTTGTCTATTGTTGATTGTTTAAGGAAATTCTACTGTTGCTGTTGTCATTCTTTAGTTTGTAGACAGGTCTCTCTTGTAAATGAGTCCTCGTGGCTCAATGAGATTAACCTGCCTAAATAAAGGTTGAATGAAAATTTTATGTTTGAAACAACAATTAAATAAGGTTAAAAAAATATGTTGAGGTACCATCTCAAAAAGCACTGCAGCAGTGACGGCCATCCAATGCAGCTTGATCTCAAAAGCAGTGTTAAGAGAGAAGTTGCCATGATAATAACAACTGCACCATTCGGTTCGGTCACTGCGATTATTGACATCCACATCCAGCGTGACGGTCTTCTGCTCTGGGACTGTAGCAGCTGGACAGCAGAGAGATAAATGAGGGGTGGGGGGAGGACAGTGGAGGTGGGCAAACAAGGTAGGAGGAGTCAAGGAAACAAAAAAAGGACAGTTTGATGGTCAGATAAGCAGACAATTAGAGGACTGAAACACTTGTGTTGAATGTTAAATGTAGGCAGCGTGCATAGTCAGGTGATTTTTGAAGTTCTGTTCGAAAAGGAAAAAGAAACCAGGAAGAAGAGCTGAAAAATAAAATACTCCTCTGTGACTCTTAAAACTAGGGATGCACTATTGTTATAGTATAGTATCAGCCAATATTAGTGATAAAGTTAAATATCGGACAATGGCCATTCCATCCATCCATCCATCCATCTTCTTCCGCTTATCCGGGGTCGGGTCGCGGGGGTAGCAGCCTAAGTAGGGAGGCCCAGACTTCCCTCTCCCCAGCCACTTGGAGCAGCTCCTCTGGGGGAATCCCAAGGCGTTCCCAGGCCAGCCGAGAAACATAGTCCCTCCAGCGTGTCCTGGGTCTTCCTCTGGGTCTCCTCCCGGTGGGACATGCCCGGAACACCTCACCAGGGAGGCGTCCAGGAGGCATCCTAACCAGATGCCCGAGCCACCTCAACTGGCTCCTCTCGATGTGGAGAAGCAGCGGCTCTACTCCGAGTCCCTCCCGGATGACTGAGCTTCTCACCCTATCTCTAAGGGAGAGTCCAGACACCCTGCGGAGAAAACTCATTTCAGCCGCTTGTATCCGAGATCTCGTTCTTTCGGTCACAACCCAAAGCTCATGACCATAGATGAGGGTGGGAACGTAGATCGATCGGTAAATTGAGAGCTTTGCCTTTCGACTCAGCTCTCTCTTCACCACGACAGACCGGTACAGCGCCCGCTTCACTGCGGACGCTGCACCTATCCGCCTATCGATCTCACGCTCCAGTTTTCCCTCATTCGTGAACAAGACCCCGAGATACTTAAACTCCTCCACTTGGGGCAGGACCTCCTCCCCGACCCGGAGAGGGCATGCTACCCTTTTCCGGCTCAAGACCATGGCCTCGGATTTGGAGGAACTGATCCTCATCCCGGCCGCATCACACTCGGCTGCAAACCGCTCCAGTGAAAGCTGTAGATCACGATCTGATGAAGCCAACAGGACCACATCATCTGCAAAAAACAGAGAAGCGATTCTAAGGCCACCAAAACGGATCCTCTCAACACCTTGGCTGCGCCTAGAAATTCTGTCCATAAAAGTTATGAACAGAATCGGTGACAAAGGGCAACCTTGGCGGAGTCCAACTCTCACTGGAAACGAGCCTGACTTACTGCCGGCAATGCGGACCAAGCTCTGACACCGGTCGTACAGGGACCTAACAGCCCATATCAATGGGCCTGGTACCCCATACTCCCGGAGTACCCCCCACAGAACCCCCCGAGGGACGCGGTCGAATGCCTTTTCCAAGTCTACAAAGCACATGTAAACAATGGCCATTCCATTAAATCGTTACACTTACAGTATATATAAATATATATACACACATATACATACAGGTAAATCAGCAACTAGGGAGCACAAGCCAGTGTATCTCTTGTGCCAGTCCCAAGCCCGGGTAAATGGTGAGGGTTGTGTCAGGAATGACATCCGATGTAAAACACTTTTACCAAAACCATAATGCGAGTTCATCAAAGTGAAACCATACTGGATCGGTCGAGGCCCGGGTTAACAACGACCGCCACCGGTGCTGTTGACAAACAGGGTGCCGGCGGAAATTGTACTACTGTTAGTCGAAGACCCCGAGGAGGGAAACGTGTCAGGAGACAGAGGGAGAGGAGGAAAGTGAAGAATGTAGGACTGAGGGTTGCAACTCTAAATGTGGGGACAATGACAGGCAAAGGTAGAGAGCTGGCTGACATGATGCAGAGAAGAAAGGTAGATGTTTTATGTGTCCAAGAGACCAAGTGGAAGGGCAGCAAGGCTCGCAGTATTGGAGCAGGGTTCAAACTGTTTTACCATGGTGTGGATAGAAAGAGAAATGGAGTAGGGGTGGTCCTGAAGGAGGAGTTGGCAAAGAATGTAGTAGAGGTGAAGAGAGTGTCAGATAGGGTGATGTGTCTGAAGGTAGAAGTAGAAGGTCTGATGCTAAACATAGTCAGTGGTTATGCTCCACAGGTTGGATGTGATGGGGAGGAGAAAGATCTGGATGAAGTGATAGAGAGTATTCCCAGGGAGGAAAGAGTGGTGATTGGAGCAGACCTGAATGGACATGTTGGTGAAGGAAACAGAGGGGATGAGGAAGTGATGGGTAGGTTTGGTGTCAAGGAAAGAAACCAGGAAGGACAGATGGTGGTGGATTTTGCCAAGAGAATGGAAATGGCTATAGTCAATACCTATTTCCAAAAGAGGGAGGAACATAGAGTGACCTATAAGAGTGGAGGAAGGAGTACGCAGGTCGACTACATTCTGTGTAGAAGAGGAAACCTGAGGGAGATTGGAGACTGTAAGGTTGTGGCAGGGGAGAGCGTGGCCAGACAGCATCGGATGGTTGTGTGTAGAATGACTGTTGTTGTGAAGAAGAGAAAAATAGTAAAATCAGAGAAGAAGACCAAATGGTGGAAGCTGAAGAAGGAAGAATGTTGTGAGAAATTCAGAGACGAGCTGTTAAACCTTCTACAGGTGTGCAGTGGAGAGCATCCTGTGCTCCAGCATCAACGTGTGGCATGGAGGCTGCACAGTTGCAGAAAGAAAAGCTTTGCAGAGAGTGGTGAAGGCTGCACAGAAGATGTTGGAGTCAGTCTCCCCACCATCACAGACATCTACACCTCCAGATGCAGGAAAAGAGCCACCTGCATCATGAAGGACCACACTCACCCAGCACACACTTTTTGCCCCACTCCCCTCAGGACGGAGGTTGAAGAGCATTAAATGTAGAAGCACTAGACAGAGGAACAGCTTCTACCCTGAGGCTGTTAGACTCATGAACATCTAATCAGGAATGGATAATCACTGTGAAAAAAAATCACTGTAATGCCACTTTCATTGTGATATGTGCTGCTGATTATTTTATGCTGCTGTGTTCATTCATATCCATATGCTCACACAAACATGTTTGTGCTGCTGTTGTTACAACAAATCTTTTTGCATTATTAGTGTTTAGCTTATATCTTACATCTTTTAGTGTATTTAGCGTTCGTTTAGTGTATATCTTAGTGTATCTGCATATCTTAGATCCTGTTTTACTGTTTCTTTTTGCACTTTATATTTTGATATTGTTGGATGTAACTGGGACCTTGTGTACATAACTTAGTTCCACTTAATGTACCACATGTGGTGAAATGACAATAAACCTACTTGAACTTGAACTTAATTTGGAATTTAAAGTTGCAGTAGCTCAGTCTTCTCACAGGAATCTTTAACGTGTTCCAAAAATTGTGAGCCAAATTTTCTACAACAAAAAAAAAAAAAGTTGCAGATGTGTCTAAAGTGTTGGAGCTTTATTAAAAGCTCTCCTCTGATGAAAACATCCATGATTATAGCCCTAAATTTCCAGGCGTAACCATGCAGCTGATAAAAAGTTTTTGTTTCAAACTAATCTGGTCCCAACTGCCTATTTTTATTTCTCCAGTAGAAGAACATCAATGTGAGGATGAGATTTTCTAAAATGAGACCCTCCAAACTCAGCCGAATGGATCGATTTTGGAAAAACAGCCTATTTTCATGCAATTTCAAATATTCTCCAATATATATATTTGCAGATGATGTGGTCCTATTGGCTTCATCAGTTCGTGATTTACAACTTTCACTGGAGCGGTTTGCAGCCGAGTGTGATGCGGCCGGGATGAGGATCAGTTCCTCCAAATCCGAGGCCATGGTCTTGAGCCGGAAAAGGGTAGCATGCCCTCTCCGGGTCGGGGAGGAGGTCCTGCCCCAAGTGGAGGAGTTTAAGTATCTCGGGATCTTGTTCACGAATGAGGGAAAACTGGAGCGTGAGATCGATAGGCGGATAGGTGCAGCGTCCGCAGTGAAGCGGGCGCTGTACCGGTCTGTCGTGGTGAAGAGAGAGCTGAGTCAAAAGGCAAAGCTCTCAATTTACCGATCGATCTACGTTCCCACCCTCATCTATGGTCATGAGCTTTGGGTTATGACCGAAAGAACAAGATCTCGGATACAAGCGGCTGAAATGAGTTTTCTCCGCAGGGTGGCTGGACTCTCCCTTAGAGATAGGGTGAGAAGCTCAGTCATCCGGGAGGGACTCGGAGTAGAGCCGCTGCTTCTCCACATCGAGAGGAGCCAGTTGAGGTGGCTCGGGCATCTGGTTAGGATGCCTCCTGGACGCCTCCCTGGTGAGGTGTTCCGGGCACGTCCCACCGGGAGGAGACCCAGAGGAAGACCCAGGACGCGCTGGAGGGACTATGTTTCTCGGCTGGCCTGGGAACGCCTTGGGATTCCCCCGGAGGAACTGCTCCAAGTGGCTGGGGAGAGGGAAGTCTGGGCCTCCCTACTTAGGCTGCTACCCCCGCGACCCGACCCCGGATAAGCGGAAGAAGATGGATGGATGGATGGATGGGCTTTTTTATAAAAACTGTGCCATGAAATAGCTTTAAAAACCAGTTCCAGCTAAGGGTTTTGTTAAGAAGCCCTAACAGTGTCATCGCAGTGAGATACTAGGCTAAAGATATCTGGAGATACATATGGAAGCTTGAGAGCTCGTCGCCTTTCAGGATCTTAGAGACAAGCTGCCATAACGGATACATAAATGTTCATCAGAGTTTGAGGAACAACTAGTTAGAAGAGAGGATAATTTAAAATCTGATCTCTGAATAGGTCTTGTGTGACACAACTACCGAACCCAGATGGTCCTTTCAGTGAGATCCACATCAGATGAAAACAGGACTCCTCTACAGTGTGGGCAGGGAGGATCAGGCTGGGTGTACCTAGCAGTGCAGCAGCCTGGCTGCGTCCCCCAAAGCTGCGGCTGAAGGAGCTGTGCCTACTTGCATAGGAGGCAGGCCGGCTAGGCAGCCAGGGCAGGAGGAATGCTGGGAGGTCGCAGGGCCGCTGCTCCTCCAGCACGAAGGCCACCTCAAACCACTTCCTCTGGAACAAGGCAAAATCCTCCAGCGCTGCGGTGGACCAGCCCCCAGCAGCTGAACTCTGAAGCTGAGGGGTCAGGCCTGCAGTAGAAGGCATCACATGAGAAAAACGATTCATCATAAAGAGCTTATGTTTTCACGTTTATTTGTCATTCACCATCTTTTTCTCCTACTATTCTGTAGAAGTAGAAGCCATAGACAAAAGTGTGCATTGCCTCCCCTGAAGCATGGGTCACCAAACCATCATCCAGCATTTTCTGCACAAAATAACAAAAATAGCAAAGAAAAGGTGACTGAAATCAAACACTGGATAAAATAGCAGAAAGACAACATTTTATAACACAAACTTCTTTAAAACAGAATTTCCAAAGGATGACGTTTTCTTTTTGGAAGCATTGGTGCACTGTGAGCATCAATCATTTTCACCTATTTTGTACTATTTTAGCTACAAATCAAATCAGGCATTATGACACTTAAATTATATTTTCATTAAGTCATTCAACCTTTATTTATACAGGTTAATCCCATTGAACCTCGGGGACTAATTTACAAGAGAGACCGTAGATAGATAGATAGATACCGTAGATAGATACTGTAGATAGATAGATAGATTATGTAGATAGATAGATAGATACTGTAGATAGATACCGTAGATAGATAGATAGATAGATAGATAGATACCATAGATAGATAGATAGATTAGATAGATTAGATAGATAGATAGCTTTATTACAGACTCAGAGTCCAATTTACATAAGAGATAACGAATATGATAAAATAAAATAAAATAAAAAAAATAATAATAAAATAACAAAAATAAAATAAGAAGTACAATAGAAAAAGTATTTAACCGTTCAGGAGGCAATCATACCAATGCCTCCATTTATTTCTTGGATATGTCTCTGTTATGTATCCTGAAGGGATTTAATGGATTTTTTTAAAACCTAAGTTTAGGTCACCTGCAGTTTGCAGACTCCTGCTGCATCTTTTTTTTACTCAGCTGATCAGGCTTGATTAGCTGAGCTGCACACCTGCTGACTCTCTCCCTTTATAAGCTCTGGACCAAAGCCAGAACAGTGTGGAGGTTTTGAGATGGCCAACTGAGGTTGGTGGATGCAAGCAGGAGCTTGTTGGAGCAACTTGAGAGCCTTTTTGGAAGGTAAACCAAGTTTATTGAAAAGCTTGTAGTGCAGGGAGTTTCTCCACCTTCCCTGGCTGTTTGTGAGCTCTAGTTAATCTAGACCCGCTCATTCTCAATCAGTTCATCTGGACCGTTTCTTTTTAGTGGAAACGTTTCACCCTCACTCCAGAGGGCTTCGTCAGTCAGAGTAGTCCCAAGCACACTGAACTGACTGTTTACTTTCTTGTCTTGAACCACTTTGGACATGTCTGCCTGCCTAGGAGGAGTCGACGAGGGACAGGACAGCCCCCAGAAACCATCTTGGCTACAGCAAACTGGTTGGTCCACTTAAGTTGTTTACTTGGTGGGGTAACTTCAGTGTGCTTGGGACTACTCTGACTGACGAAGCCCTCTGGAGTGAGGGTGAAACGTTTCTACTAAAAAGAAACTGTCCAGATGAACTGATTGAGAATGAGCGGATTTGATACCTGGACTATTGAGAATGAACTTTCTTCTAGTTAATCTAGAGTTTGTTTGTTTGCTCCTGTTGGAGTGTGTGTTTGTTGGAGCACCTGAGTGCTCCTGTGGACTCCTTATAGAGTCATGTGAGCTCTAGTTAATCTAGAGTGTTGGCTGTGGTGTGCTCCTGTGGGAGTTGTGTTTTGGAGCACGGTGTGCTCATAAGGACTCTTTAGATAGAGTGAGTTAGGAACACTGACAGTGTTCTGTTTTGTGACCTCAAGGTAACCTGAGAGGTGTGGACTTGAGCCCTGAGGCTCAAGTGTGTTAAGTTTGAGACTGTAAGAGGTTTGTGTCTGTCCATAGGACAACAGTTGTTTTTTCCCTCTTATTTACTTTCATCACTTTCTGGTTGGGTAAAGCTGGTAGTCCTGTTTTCGCTTTAGTTCCATCTATTAGGCCTAGAGTTTTGGTACAGGTAGCCCGCTGTCCAACAGGGTTCAACGGCTCTATAGGAGTTGGCTCTGTTGGGCAGCCTTATTTTCCTTTTGGCCGCTTTACCCTAACCCATCTTTCAGTTGCTACTTTGTTTCTTTTGTTTGTGACGTGGGATGCCTGGAGAAGCCGCTGCAGATGACTTCATCCATGACCAGACTTTAGTTTAGTTAATAAAAAATTCTGTTAAATCTTTTTCCTTGTGTCCTACGTCCTTCAAATATGTTGTGGCTTTTTACCGGTCGTAACATATTTATTGGATGGCTCGTCCGGGATCTGAATTAGTATTGGGGGCTCGTTTGTAAGGTGCTGTGTTTTTTGAGTTGTCTGCTCGTCTGTTTGTCTGCACAGGACAAACTTGTTGGAGTGTTTCTGTGAAACACTTGAGTTTCTAGTCAGCTCATGTTTACTGAGCACCTGCTGTGCATGTTTGTGGGAGTCTGGTTTTGAGCAGACATTGTGCTTTTTGTGCTTAATTATTGAGAGTGTTGTGAAGTTTTTTGAAGCTAAGTGTTTCTGGACAGCAGTTCATTCATTCATTCAACCTTTATTTAGTCAGGTAAATCTTTTGAACCTCATGGGCTCATTTACGAAAGCGACCTGCTAAAACTAAAGAACAATGAACAGCAATGGTAGAATTTCCTTAAACAATAAACAAACAAACAATAAACAATAGAAAACAAAAGAGAGAAAAAAAAATATATATATATATATATATTTTTTTTTTTTTTTTAACAAAGTATCAAAAAACTAGCAAAACATTATAAGGTATATGTATAAAATCAAAGACAGGAACAAATCTGCATTGGTATTAATTTAATAGTTAATAGAATTAACTGCTCCTTTTTACATTTGGTGTGTTTTCACAGCTGTGTGCTGTAGTTTGCACTCTCTCTGGAGCTGATAGGACCAGCTCCTAGTTGCTGATTGGGCTGAAACACAGGTGTGTGTTTATGTATGTGTGCTGCTTGAATAGTGTTAATTGCTGTGTGTATGTGTGTGTGTGTGTGTGTGTGTGTGTGTGTGTGTGCTGCTTGTGGTACATACAAGAGCAAGAGAGCATTTGTGTTTTGGGATCACTATGGTCTATGTGGACTGTTTTGGGAGTTTGAGTTGACTGTAGAACTCGTGTGTTTGTCTGCTCAGGACAGACTTGTTGGAGTGCTTCTGTATTAAATCTTCCAGTAAGGTAGGATTTATTTTGGGACTTGTGAAGCATTTGAGTTTTGTCTTCTCATATTTGTTAAGCACCTGCTATTTGCTGCTGACAAAGCAAATGGGTGCTGATTGAGCTGAAACACGCAGCTGTGTGTGTGTTTTTGGATTTTGCTGTGTTCTAGTGCAGCTGGGATTTTGCTGTTTACAGTGAAAGTCATTTGAAGTGTACAGCTTAAAAACTGTTTGTGTCTGCATCATGGCGTTTAGTTCAAAGGAATTTATTGAACGGCCCACAGTGCAGGTCTTTGCAGACTGCACGAGAGAGCAAATGCTGACTGTGGCAGTTCACTATAAAATTGAGATGAGAAGTCGCATTTATGAAGAAGAATTTGTAAGTGAACTGCTGGCAGAATTATTCATGCTTGACATTTTTCCCAAGATAAATGATGCAGAACGTCAAAAGGAAAAAGAAAATGAAGTTGCTTTGAGAAAAACAACAACACGATGAACAAATAAGAAAAGAAAAAGAGCTTATTTTAAAGCAGTTCGAAACTGACAGAAGGAACTTAATAATTAAACATCAAGCTTTTTTAAAAGAAAAGGAGCTTGAACAACAAAGTATTCAAGCTGCTTTAAGAGAAAAAGAAATTGAACGACAAAGACGGCAAGCTGCTTTGCAGGAGAAGAAGCGTCTGTGGGAACAAGAGGATTTGGAACTGCAGAAAGAGTCTGAACAAAAAAGACTGGAGCTGCTGAAGGAGATGAGAGCGTTGAGGCTGACAATCCAACGTTCCTGTCCCTCTGCCTGTCATCCGGTGGTAACTGCACCAGTGCTTTGCACTCAAGCAGGTGAGCTACCACACGCATGTCCTGACTTTGTTGCATCATCTGTGTCTATGCGGGCGCCTCTCACACCTCAACAGAAGGAGACGCCTCAAGAACATCTACCGGAGGAAGAAGACGAGATCAATTTGAGTAACAACTCCCTGATGAACTGTGAAGCAAAACTGATTCCAGCGGAGGAGGTGAAACGCTTGCTTCATCTTCATGAAGAAGATGACAATCTCGGTGACTGTTTCTTACAGATGTTTGACACTGAACATGAAACTAAACCTGACACTGAACTTAAAAATGAACAAACCACAGTTCAGTCAGATGAGGACATAATAGACTTAGAAGAGCTAAATGAGGATGACTTTGAACTGAGGGAATGTTTTTTATTTAGCTCTGAGGAAGAGGATGTCCCAGTGAGCCTAGGCGAGATGAAGCCACACGTGACACATTCTCCTGCTCCTTTATGTCCCATTTCTGCCGATACAGAAATCGAAGAGAAAGTGGTTGTGGATGACATGGGACCGTCGCCTCAACCTAAAGCAAGAGATGGGTCTGAAGAACACATGTTACTGTCTGTGAGAAATGAAATGCTGCTGCCTTATATAGGACATATTGTGCATGAATCTGCATCTAACACACTTTCCTGTGTTTTCAGTGTGGCTGATAACAAAGCAGCTACAACTGACCAAAAGGTGTCATTACAGCCGACCAGAGAGAGTTGTCCAGTACTGACCAGTACTGAAGCGGAGGAGAATAGCTTCCCTCTGTCTGCAAATGAGAGACAACTCTCTTGTTTTCTGATTGACCTCATCAGCCATGGTGTTAGTATTTGTCAGACCAAACGAGAGCTTTTTAGGGTACAACCTGACCCGAGACGCCTTTTCGGTTTTAAAACTTTTTGAGTGACTGTAGAGAGTTTGTTAGCGGTTTGACAGACTAGTTTTAACAGACTAGTTTTAATGAGGTTTTTAGTCTGTTTGAGTGATAAGGACCGCTACATGTAACCTCACCTTTTTTGTATGGGTCATGTACGATGTTTTTACCTCACATCTACATCACCCCATGCAAAACATTTAGCGGTGGGAGTGTTATGTATCCTGAAGGGATTTAATTGATTTTTTTTAAACCTCAGTTTAGGTCACCTGCAGTTTGCAGCCTCCTGCTGCACTTTTTTTTACTCAGCTGATCAGGCTTGATTAGCTGAGCTGCACACCTGCTGACTCTCTCCCTTTATAAGCTCTGGACCAAAGCCAGAACAGTGTGGAGGTTTTGAGATGGCCAACTGAGGTTGGTGGATGCAAGCAGGAGCTTGTTGGAGCAACTTGAGAGCCTTTTTGGAAGGTAAACCAAGTTTATTGAAAAGCTTGTAGTGCAGGGAGTTTCTCCACCCTCCCTGGCTGTTTGTGAGCTCTAGTTAATCTAGAGTTTGTTTGTTTGCTCTTGTTGGAGTGTGTGTTTGTTGGAGCACTTGAGTGCTCTTGTGGACTCCTTATAGAGTCGTGTGAGCTCTAGTTAATCTAGAGTGTTGGCTGTGGTGTGCTCCTGTGGGAGTTGTGTTTTGGAGCACGGTGTGCTCATAAGGACTCTTTAGATAGAGTGAGATAGGAACACTGACAATGGGCCTCATGCACAAACCGTTCGTACGCACAGATATGTGCTTATCCTGTGCGTACGAGTGATTAAGGATCATTTGTGGCATCCAACAATGTTTTCGTATCCTAGGATTTTTCTCAGATACGAACAAAATTTACGAGTGGTCCGGACCTGTCGTATAATTTAGGAGCGTCAGTCTGCTGTCATCCAGACGGATCTTCTCCACTAATAACTTCATATTTCGTTATTTAGAAAATATTTTGGGTTTAAAAAAATCACGCACCATAATTATTCTTGACAATAGGTTATTCTGTTTGAATTAGAATTATAATTTTAAGTTTAATTTGTCTGGTGTGTCGCGCAGGCTTCAGTGAGTCGTGCGCTCCTTGGTCATCAAAGCCGCTCCTCATATTAACACCCAGGTACATAAAATTCCCATACACCGCCGCAGAACAAGTACGAATTAAGACTGATCTTGTGTCAAACACCATCGGAGCAATAGATTATTATATCTGATTCGAAATATAACCTGCAGAATGTGGTGGTTGCGCGCTGACCAGGAGGTGCGCGCATCATTTGTGCTGCAAAACATGTTGGCACGCGTCTTGCAGCGTGGCATTTACAGTATTGTCCATCCATCTCGCAGACTGATCTCTTCCTGTCCGTGCTGCGGCGAGACGTTTGTTTGAAGCCATTTTCAGATCAAACCATTTATTCTTGATTTCTGATACTGTACGACCCACGGGACACACAGCATATGCACTACAATATTAATATGAAGTTAACTGTAGTTTAGAGACAATTTAAAATGCTTCTGTTGAAAAACACATCCGACACTTGCGGGGGGTGGGGGGGTAGCGGTGCGCCACAGCTCTTCTGAATAAGTGAAACTATAATGTAACACAGTACACTAAAATTAGAGATATTTGACCATCCGACACTTGCGGGGGGTGGGGGCAGCGGTGCGCCACAGCTCTTCTGAATAAGTGAAACTACACAGTTGTTTACAAACTTTACACTAACATTAAAGATATTTGACCATCCGACACCTGCAGGGGGGGGGGGGTGGGGGGGTAGCCACAGCGCGACTGAGAGCAGATCTCCGAACGCGTGAAGTTCCTCATTTTACTTCATGAGTTTGAATGAATGGACACTTCCTGCTGTCAGAAGGCAGGAAGCGTGGCCTTATATGGTGTTTTGAGGGGTGGAAATTATGTAAATTAGCTTCACGCGAGCACGCGCAGGTGAGTAGAACAGGTGGAATTCATCACCTTTAAGCAGCCCGTTTACACGCTTTTCCTGTGGATAGAAGAGTTTGTTGGTTCTGACGTGGCATGTTCGTACGAACGCTTCGTACGAACAAAAGTAGGAGAAATTTAGGAGTAGAATAAGAACATTTTCGTGCATGAGGGCCAATGTTCTGTTTTGTGACCTCAAGGTAACCTGAGAGGTGTGGACTTGAGCCCTGAGGCTCAAATGTGTTGAGTTTGAGACTGTAAGAGGCTTGTGTCTGTCCATAGGACAACAGTTGTTTTCTCCCTCTTATTTACTTTCATCACTTTCTGGTTGGGTAAAGCTGGTAGTCCTGTTTTCGCTTTAGTTCCATCTATTAGGCCTAGAGTTTTGGTACAGGTAGCCCGCTGTCCAACAGGGTTCAACGGCTCTATAGGAGTTGGCTCTGTTGGGCAGCCTTATTTTCCTTTTGGCGGCTTTACCCTACCCATCTTTCAGTTGCTACTTTGTTTCTTTTGTTTGTGACGTGGGATGCCTGGAGAAGCCGGTGGTGGTTCCTGACCAGAGGGAGCTGCTGCAGATGACTTCATCCATGACGAGACTTTAGTTTAGTTAATAAAAATTCTGTTAAACCCTTTTCCTTGTGTCCTGCATCCTTCAAATATATTATGGCTTTTTACCGGCCATAACAGTCTCTTCGATATTTCTCCTCATGCTAGTGTCTCTTCTAATAGTATTCAATCTAGTTTTTTTAGACTTTTGCGTGGCATTAGACAGGAATGTCCATTATCCCCCTTATTATTTGCTCTGGCCATAGAGCCGCTTTCAATTTTTTTAAGGTCCTCTAACATTTTTACTGGAATTTCTCGATTAGGTTCTGAATTCAAACTATCTCTTTATGCTGACAATTTATTGCTATATGTTTCAAACCCTACTCTTTCCATTTCGTCAATTTTATCTGCTTTTCAGAGATTTTGATCTTTTTCAGGTTCTAGAGTAAATATTGCTAAAAGTAATGTTATCCTATTAACGCAGCTGCATTAATAATTTTAAATTCTGATATACCATTTAAATTGAGTTGCTCTGGTTTTAAGTACCTGGGTGTCAATGTAACAAGATCATTAAGTTCTCTTTTTGATGTTAATTTTTTGCATTTAATTTCTAAAATTAAATTGGACCTCCAAAGATGGAATAGTTTACCTCTCTCACTTATAGGTAGAATCAATGTAATTAAAATGAATGTCTTACCCAAATTCTTATTTTTGTTCAATTGTCTCCCACTATTTCTGCCAAAACATTTTTTTTAAACGCTATATCAAGTTATCTCCGGCTTTATATGGTGTGGAAAATCACCCAGAATCAGCAAATCCACACTGCATAGATGCAAATTCAATGGTGGATTGGCACTTCCTAATTTTCAGCTTTATTATTGGGCAGTCCATATTCATAAGATTTCATTTTGGTTTGGATCTTTTGATTTCCCATGGTGCAAGCTGGAGTCATTATCCTGCTCCCAGTCCTCATTAGGTGCTCTTCTTAATTCTCCTACTACATCTAACTTCTCTCGTTTCACAAACAATCCAGTAGTTCGCTCTGTTTTAAAAATTTGGTGTCAGTTTAGGAGGCACGTCAAATTTAATTCAGCATCTACACTTGCTCCTTTAATGAAGAATCACTTGTTTCAACCAGCACTCACAAATTCAACCTTTTTATTATGGGGTAATAAGGGGCTGACATGTTTTAATGATTTCTATAAAGAAGATATCTTTTGCACTTTTACGGACCTCTCAATTGAATTTCATCTCTCTCCTTCTCATCTATTTCGGTATTTTCAAATTAGACAATGGGCCTCATGCACGAACCATTCGTACGCACAGATTTGTGCTTATACTGTGCGTACGAGTGATTTAGGATCATTTGTGGCATCCAACAATGTTTTCGTATCCTACGAATTTATTCAGATACGAACAAAATCTACGAGTGGTCCGGACCTGTCGTATATTTTAGGAGCGTCAGTCTGCTGTCATCCAGACGGATCTTCTCCACGAATAACTTCATATTTCGTTATTTAGAAAATATTTAGAGTTTAAAAAAATCACGCACCATAATTATTCTTGACAATAGGTTATTCTGTTTGAATTAGAATTATAATTTTAAGTTTAATTTGTCTGGTGTGTCGCGCAGGCTTCAGTGAGTCGTGCGCTCCTTGGTCATCAAAGCCGCTCCTCATATTAACACCCAGGTACATAAAATTCCCATACACCGCCGCAGAACAAGTACGAATTAAGACTGATCTTGTGTCAAACACCATCGGAGCAATAGATTATTATATCTGATTCGAAATATAACCTGCAGAATGTGGTGGTTGCGCGCTGACCAGGAGGTGCGCGCATCATTTGTGCTGCAAAACATGTTGGCACGCGTCTTGCAGCGTGGCATTTACAGTATTGTCCATCCATCTCGCAGACTGATCTCTTCCTGTCCGTGCTGCGGCGAGACGTTTGTTTGAAGCCATTTTCAGATCAAACCATTTATTCTTGATTTCTGATACTGTACGACCCACGGGACACACAGCATGCACTACAATATTAATATGAAGTTAACTGTAGTTTAGAGACAATTTAAAATGCTTCTGTTGAAAAACACATCCGACACTTGCGGGGGGTGGGGGGGTAGCGGTGCGCTACAGCTCTTCTGAATAAGTGAAACTATAATGTAACACAGTACACTGAAATTAGAGATATTTGACCATCCGACACTTGCGGGGGGCAGCGGTGCGCCACAGCTCTTCTGAATAAGTGAAACTACACAGTTGTTTACAAACTTTACACTAACATTAAAGATATTTGACCATCCGACACCTGCAGGGGGGGGGGGGTAGCCACAGCGCGACTGAGAGCAGATCTCCGAACGCGTGAAGTTCCTCATTTTACTTCATGTGTTTGAATGAATGGACACTTCCTGCTGTCAGAAGGCAGGAAGCGTGGCCTTATATGGTGTTTTGAGGGGTGGAAATTATGTAAATTACATTCACGCGAGCACGCGCAGGTGAGTAGAACAGGTGGAATTCATCACCTTTAAGCAGCCCGT